>JARVZY010002387.1:72500-76000 GCA_030686995.1 Artemisia argyi | reverse complement strand
ATCATCAGATCCAGGCATGTTTGTTGATTTGTTTGGATTCTTAAGGTGTAAGATTTGTGTTTCTTAGTATGACATAGACTCTCTCGAGGCTCTGATACCACTTGTTGAGTTAATAGACCTTGATAGATCTTCTTGAGCACTCTAGAATCGTTAGCAATGTTACTGTAATCAATAACACACTAATAGATAATCTCTGTATCTTGTATTTTAAAGCGGAAACAAATACAAGTGTAATACTAAGAACTCTTGATCCTCTATGGATCTTTTAATAATAAAAGTGTTTTCTCAAAAAATGTAATACAATACATAATCATGTTCTCCTTTTATACATAAGAAACCCTAAACCGTTTCACAAGAAACATATATTCTAAAACTTCTAAAAGATATGCATTATCACTTCCTAAATAAACTCATGCATATCCAAACTATATTACATAAAATACGGAAATACTATATCCGCAGAAACTAATAATACTAGTCTTCAGCAGATACACTGCTTCAGCAGGAACCAGCTCTTCAGCAGAAACAGTCAGCAGAATTCTTACTTAACAGAATTCCCAACAAAGTTTCTGAGGCAAAAGTCTAAAATTGAATGGCTTAAGGAAGGTGATCAGAACAATGCCTACTTCCATAATGCAATCAAAGGGAGACTTAGTAAGAGTAGGATTGTTTCTGTTTATGATGATGATGGAAGATGTTTTAGTGGTCATAAGGTTACTGACAAGTTTGTGGAGCATTTTCAAGGAATTTTTGGTATTGAAGGTGATACTTATCCTGTGGAAGACATTGCTGGTTTGTTTACTAAAAAAATTAGTGAGGAAGATACACTTAAGATGGTTGGGCCTGTTTCAAATGAGGAGATCAAGTCTGCAATTTTTTATATTGATGACAACAAAGCCCCTGGACCTGATGGCTATACTTCAAAGTTCTTCAAAGCTTCATGGAATGTTGTTGGTGGTGATGTGTGCAGGGCTGTTAAAGAATTCTTTTCTAGTGGCAAGATGTTAGAAGAGTTAAATAACACTATTATTTCTCTTGTGCCTAAGTCTAAAAGTCCTAGAAAGGTGTCAGATTACAGGCCTATTTCTTGTTGTGGAGTTGTCTACAAGTGCATTAGCAAAGTTATCACAAACAGAATCAAGGGTGTTCTAGGTGAGCTGGTGGATAGCAATCAGGGTGCATTTATTGGGGGTAGACAGATCAGTGACAATATCTTGTTAATTCAAGAGTTAATGAATGGGTATAATTGGAAGAAAAAGAGAGTTAAAAGATGTGCTTTTAAAGTAGACATACAGAAAGCTTATGACACTGTTTCTTGGGACTTCTTGAAGCTTTCTCTTGAGAACTTTGGATTCCACAGTAAAATGGTGAACTGGATTCTTGTGTGTTTGTCTTCTACCTCATTTTCTATTAATGTGAATGGAGATTCTTTTGGGTTTTTCAAAGCTAAAAGGGGACTGAGGCAAGGTGATCCAGTTTCACCTTACCTCTTTACTATTATTATGGAAGTTTTTAACCTTATGGTTAAAAGACAAATTAAGCTGGAAAAAAGATTTAAGTATCATTAGGGCTGCAAAGAAATGGGCATTACCCATCTCTGTTTTGCTGATCATCTAATGTTACTCTGCAATGCTGATTTGTACTCTGCTTCTGTGATGAGGAGAACTCTGGATGAATTTAGCCTCACTTCTGGTTTGTACCCTAGCATGACTAAGAGTACTGTGTATTTTGGGAATGTTCCAAATGATGTTAAATGCAAGATTCTCATGGTGATGCCTTTCAATGAGGGTGATTTGCAAGCTAGATATCTTGGGGTACCTCTGGTTTCTAGAAGGTTATACAAGGATGATTGCAAAATTCTTATTGAAAGTATTAGAAAAAGGATAAATGATTGGAGGAACAAGTGTCTTTCATATGCTGGGAGAATTCAGCTCATTGCTTCCATCTTGTCCTCATTACAGGTATACTGGGCCTCCATCTTTCTCCTCCCTATTAATGTCTGTGAATCTATTGATACTATGCTTAAGAGTTTCCTTTGGGCTGGAAGTGATAAAGATGTTGGCAGTACTAGTGTTTCTTGGAAGAATATTTGCATGCCTAAGAGTCAAGGGGGACTTGGACTAAAACCATTACAAAAATGGAATGAGGCTCTCATATCAAAACACTTGTGGAACATTATTTCTAACAAAAATTCTGTATGGGGTAAGTGGGTGAATCTGTATTGGTTAAAGGGCAATAGTTTATGGAGTTTGGATGCTGATATGAACTCATCATGGTGCTGGAAACAGTTTCTTGGTCTAAGGAGTAATATTAGAAAGTTTGCGAGATGCAAATTAGGTAATGGGCATTCTTGTAACATTTGGTTTGATCAATGGCATGACCAGGGCCCTTTGAGTAAAACTATTGACCATAGAGAGATTGTGCTTTCTAATCTTAGTCTCAAAACTAAAGTTATTGATATGATTAGGGGTCATAACTGGAATTGGCCAAGGCAGTAGTGGGGTAATAAATTTAATGATGAGCTTAATATTCCTGTTCCTGTTCTTCATAGTGATATTGATGACAGAGCTGTTTGGATTAACAATAAAGGTAAAGAGAAATGTTTTAGTATTTAACAGATTTGGAAAGGAAGTAGAAGCAATTCCCCTAAAGTTATCTGGTATAAACATGTATGGTTTTCCCAGTGTATTCCTAGGCATTCTTTTGTGCTATGGATGGCAATTAAAGGCATGTTAAAGTCTCAAGACAGATTATCAAAGTGGCTTAATGTTCAGGATATGTCTTGTCCTTTTTGTAACTCTTGCAAAGACTCTCACAGTCATCTCTTCTTTGCTTGTGAATTTTCAAGAAGACTTTGGGAAAGGTTGAAAGTTATGGCTAAATTAGATGATTTGTCATGTGTTTGGGGTGAAGTTGTTTCTGGAATGGTAAACAAAGATGCTAGCAATAAAATTTGGAGCATTGTTCAAAGACTAATGTTTTGGGGCAGTGGTATACTTTATCTGGCAGGAAAGAAATTTTAGAATTTTTAAGAAATGTGCTAGATCAGTTGATGCATTATTCTCTCTTATCACTGAAACTATCAGGCTTAGACTCATGGGCCTCAAGATTCTCAAGGTTTCTAATGATGTGAAGGATGCTTCTACTGTCTGGAATTTCCCCTTGACTTTACACTCTTTTGAAAACTCTTCTTTATTATGAATCATTGCAATATGAGATATCTGCATAAGCACATGAATGGCCTATGTTGTGAGTGGAGAAATATGGTCAGTACTGGTATGTGGGATTGTAATAAAGTGTTTATGGGGGATATTTGGGTTTATGGTTATAGATGGCTAAGCTTAGTAGTTGAAAGCTTAGGCTATAAGCTTCTCCTTTTTAGCTATTTATGTGTAGTTGAAGTGCTAAATGCTACTAAAGGAGGTTCCTTTTTAGTTCTTAAGTTAGTATACTCTAGCTGGTTTCCTATATGGTCTGATGGTCTTATGATGTTAAACAGC
>JARVZY010002387.1:0-70000 GCA_030686995.1 Artemisia argyi | reverse complement strand
CTAAAGGCGAACCTCACATATTTTGGTGGAAAATTTTTTTAAGTGGTACGGTTTTGTGCTAGTCATACAACTCCTATCCATGAGACGCTCATTAAGGCTAAAGCTTCACTCCTAAATGTTATAAAAAAATTTAAATCTGGCGCTAAAATTGCCCTAACAAGTATTTCTCTTAGTTTTATTACACACCTACTATTGAACAAACAAACTCAAGTGCAATTGTATTCTATAAGGTATCATCATTTACCCTCCCCTTACACTTAAGCTGAACATTGTCCCCAATGTTCAATAAAAAGGATGTAAAAATAATGAAGATAAAAGAATGAAACAAATACTCCCTTAATTCGTTTGGTGTGGATAAATGGGTAACATGGTTAAATCCTCTTCCAAGAAAATGAACGTTGAAAACTTCCCTTCAGAAATATAAATCATCTTCTTTTCCAATATAACCTGTTAAACCTGAGAAAACAATCATGGCAAACCTCGCGTAAAATCGGCATCAATCTATATATAAGGATATAATGCTTGTGGAATGGTTGTTTTCAGATTTCCTGGAGTTTATAAAACTAAAAAATTAACAAAAACTTTAAGACTCCGTTAGAAAAACAAAACTTGCAAAATTTTTCAGAATTTTTACATCTGACGCCGTCAGGTTATGATCCTGACGCCGTCAGAGTGTTCTGACAGAAATCTCATGTTAAGTTTCCGGAAAATTTCTGGAAAAACTCACGCCTTAATTCCTAGAATTCCTGCAAAACATCATTATGACTCGATACATGCATTTGACTCAAACAAATACTAATATACATGTTCATTTAATATTGTTGTGGTTCATGTTCAATTCCGTTCTTAGAAAACAAGTTTAGATTTCCCCTACACTTAGCTTTTGCAAAATACCTTTTTATGAAGTTAAGACAAACAACAAGGTAAAGCATCTCACAATTTATTATGAAACATGATCCACAAACAATAAAAATAAAGCATGCATACGGAAACAAATAAAATCAAACAGTCAAACAAAACAAATAAAACTTGGGTTGCCTCCCAAGAAGCGCTTTTCTTTATTTACGAGTCTTGTAGTTAGACTCAAGGTTACGGGCTACTACGTTTTCCTTTCCCAGTTTTCAATCGATTCTCTTAACCTTTGAACTACTTCCATGTCGACTTTATACTTAGGTCCAAGGGTTAAGCAATTCTGATAGTAAAGACTCCTCTTCTCCCAAACAAACTTCATTCCATTATTCTTATCTTCTTCGTTAATGTCCTCGATTGCACTAATGTTATCCATATCAAGTTGAGGCACATAACGAAATTCCTTCCTTTTATTAGGCATCCTATAGGTGATCCTATCGATTCCATTAGAAAATTTGACCGTTCCTTCTATTTGATCGTGTTTTAACTTGTACTCCTCAATAAATGGCTTACCTAATACAACATCGGATAAGTGACAATCTATAACATTAGCCAAGTCTTCAACAACCATAAAGTCAACGATATAAGTAAAGTTCCCAACAAAGATATGTAAACCTTTAACTCTCCCGACAAAATTACAAACTCCACCGGGGTATTTGGGATCTTTCCTAGGTCCGAGTCTTGTTTTTACTATATCATTATAAACACTTGAAGACATAACGTTGATCGGGGATTCAAAGTCGATGTAGGCTTGATCAATGCATTTATACCCAATCATACATGGTATCTTCACATTCTTAGGGTCACCTCTCTTAATCTTAGGGTCAATCTTAACAAAAGGAGGTCGAGGATTATCAATGAGGTTGTTATAATAAGCGATTTCCTCCTTAGCAGGATATAAATTGAAATAATCATCATCTAAATCCTCCTCTTCTTATTCCTTAATACCTTCAATAATTGCCAAGTCATTGGGTTCTAGTTCCTTATCTAAGTCCATGGCTATTGCTAGGTCATTAAGCGCATAATCAAGCTCAATATCAACCAATCTATTGAGTTCCCTAAGCTCTCTAATCTCATTCTCAATTTGTTCACGCAACAAAGCGACTTCACTAGGTGAAAGGGGTGGATTCGCGTTTTCCATAGTGGCCAATGGAATAGTCAATGAGGATTGTACGAACAAACACAAAAAGAAAAGATAGACTAAAGAAACCTATAAAAATAAAATAAAAATCTTACTAGAAAGGAATCTAGCAAGTAGACCTAGTAAAAAAGAAATTTTAACCTAGACAATAACTATTCCCCGGACTGCGGCGCCAAAAACTTGATGCGTGGAATTGCACCCTCGCAAAAGGTTTTACCTCTCAAGGGATCTTGAGAAGCTTGCAATCCCCACCAGGCAGTGTACCTGACCGTTATAGTATAGTATAGTGATAAATACTGGGGGTTTGATCGTTCAACTTAAAAAATAGTGTTCGCTAGGGTTAAAACTTACTTGAACTAGGTCTAGAGATGAGAGATGATTCTTTTTATATTTTTATATTTTTTGGAAAGCAAGTAAAAATATCGGTTTTTTAAGGAGTGTGCGGAATTAGTTGCTAATCAACTAACCCAAATAACTAAAGATGCAATCAAAATAAAATAAAATAAATTTAACTAATTATGGCGAAAACAATAATGAGAGAAAATGTGTTTACTTAGATTTCATTACTCCCTAGATATCTTTTACCGGTTGATTAGTTTGTTACAATTGCATGGATGATGGGTTATATTCCTTAATACCATTCGTAGGGCCGTGCACGATCTTCCCTAACTCTATAAGCTTCTACCTCTTCGTATGTCGAGCCGACTACTAGCTCCTAACATGGCCTCATTACTAGTTACCTATGCATTAAATATAACCAATATATCGTAGTACACCTCCGATCATGTTTCTTAAGATGTTCAAGCAAGTTACCAATTGGAAGTCTGTCAGTTTTCTTAAGCCTAACATCGAATTCATTCATCCACAACAATTATAAACAAACAACCAACCAATAATCAATATCTAAGTTTCATTACATCTAAGCAAACACAAAGAAAACCTAGCCTAGCATGTTAAAGAGGAGACAAGCATAAGATATAATCAAACAACACATACACATATTGAATGATTTGATGAAAGACTTATCTTCAATTAAGCATGGATGAAACAAGGGTTTGAAACCCTCAAAATAGTAGTAAAATTCGTCTAGGGTTACAATGAATGAAATCCAGAAAAGTATATATAGATTTTACAATCTGACGGTGTCAAGAGTAGGGTCTTACGCCGTCAACTCGCCGCCAAAATAATACTCGTATTGCCTAGATCCACTTCTGACGTCGTCACATATGAACTTGCTCTTGGCCGTCATGTGCAATTTCCTCTTGATGGCCTTGGTGACGCCGTCATGTACAAATCTTCAAAAACCTCTCTGGCGCGTCATGTGTATTTTATTTATCCACCTCTTTGTCAAGTCTTGACTCCGTCACTAACAAACTGTTACGCTGTCAGGTATAATTTTCAGCATGATTTTGAGACTTTGTCGTTTCGTTCACTTTTTCGCTCCAAAAACGTCAAAAATGCTTCCTTTTGTTAATTTCCTCTCAAAAGTACCTAAAATGACTAAAGGAACGATTTAGGGTAATATTTGATCAAATAATCTTGACTTTGGCATTAAATGACCCCCCAAAAGCGGTATACTTTTTGTCTCATCAGATTTTCTACGCCTGCTCAAGGTATGAATGTATAATTAAGTTGAGTTGCAGATTTAGATAATACATGAATGTATTTTAATGTACCAAAGATGTGTTTTAGTGCCTATATAGAGAATTTTATAGTAAGAATTCTTAGCGGTGTCTTTAAATGAGTTAATGAAACTTAGGATGTATTTGCTGTCATTGATAATACTATGGGTGTCAACCAATGGTCTAAAATATGGGTGTCTTTTACCTTGATGATTTAGGCCAATTGTGAAGAAAGTTGCACTAAACTGAAATGTCAGTAAGGAATCAAACAATCCTAAAGACTTGCGAATATGCTCTTTGTCATTTTTTTCATGCATTGATAATTACATCTTTTTTGGTTTCGCTTTATGTAAAAAAAGAAACTATAGTGTAAGCATTAATTTGGTAATTTTATGATCAAACATGAGAAGTAAATAGCACAAACTTATGAAAATACAATTTTCCAAACAAAATGGTACATTAGTAAACATGGTATGATGGTTATTCATAATCAAGAAAATAGATCAATCTTCAAAGCTATCTAAATATGCTACATATTTTAACAATCATATCAATAAAATAAATATTATAATTACAAAACAGATCGTAAATTGATAGCACATGTTTGCAAAACTAAAAGCATATATAACTAACATCTCATGCAAGTCAAGTATCATCACGTAATTTTGCTTGAATAATAAAATATAATTTTTAATCGAAAAATATTCTCCTAAAATAATAGATACATTATAACATATATATACATATGATTTTTTATTTTTAGTCCACCAAGTAAACATTTGAAACATGTTAAGTAATTTATTTCTTAATCGATAATAATAAATAATCAAAACAAAATTTTAAAAACTCTTTGTATGCACAAATATTATAACTAGTAAAGTACTCCCTCCGTCCCATTTTATAAGTCCATTTTGTCAATTTGGGTTATCCCAAATTATATGTCCATTTTTAGTTTCAACCAATAAGAATGCTTGTAAGTGGGTGAGAATGAATTTTTATTGGTTAGTATTGTAAGGGCCCCACTTTTATTAAACTTTGTGAAATATCAAAGTGGACTTATAATTTGGGACGGAGGGAGTATGAAATTAAAATAAAAAATTAATCGTGTCACGTTAAAAGGGTTAAACTATGATACATGATGTGTGTCTATGAGAGGAATTGATTAAACCGGTTATTTCTGTTTGAACGGTTTTTCTGGTTTTCTATAACCCACCGGTTTGATCAGAGGCGGTTCAGACGCTGCTAAGAAACCGGGCCTGGATCCAGTTCTCGGACGGTTCGCTCGACCGGGCTGGTCCAGTTCTGAAAACACTGTTTAAAAGAACTGATAAACTGAATTGTGGGAGGGTAATAATCTTTGTTTCTTATACTACAAAAACATCTATAGCTAAAATAACGGATGCCCGTTATAACTCTCATTTTGGATTATATAGAAATGATAAAGATACAATAACGTACAGAGAGTTCAGAGTAAAATTTAAACACATGTCCAAATTTCATTATTATTCTATTCAATCTTCAGGGTAGAGATGGTGAGGAAGTCGTGGTTTAGCGACGGCTACCAGTGGCTTAGCCAAGCATAACTCAGCATTGCTTTCCGCAAGGTCAACTGAAGATACATTACTCGGCAACCCCCAAGAGAACCCTTGAACCATTCTAGCTAACAGCATTGTGGTGATCGTCGAGCCCAACATCACTCCAGGGCAGCCACGTTTCCCAGTGCTAAACGAAATCATCGTCAAATCATCATCTGAAAGAACAACTGGGTTTTCTTCCCAAGTTAGATGCCTCTCTGGGTCAAACCGCAAAGGATCCTCCCAAACATCTGGATTTCTTCCCAAACCACGTCGGCTGAGCAGTACATGACTACCCTTGGGTATAAAGTAACCTGCAACAGTAGTATTCTGAATAGGAACATGGGGTGGATTAAGTGGCGCAAATGGGTGTAACCTAAAGCACTCCTTGATACATGCCTTTAAGTAGTTGAGTTGGGGTAGGTCTCGCTCTTCTACTAGCCGACTGCGACCTACTACACGGTCCAGCTCTTTTACAGCTCTTTCTAGGAGCACGGGTTCGTTAATCATCTCTGCCATTGCCCATTCAACTGCGTTAGATGGATTATCGATTGTGGCAATCATTAGTTCCTGAAATTAAATTAAATCAACATTTATGTAAACATATCTGATATGTATAAGAGCAAAGTGATACGAAAAACATAGTTATGGTATTTTGTTGAAAACAAAACTTTAAAGCGTTGCATGCAAGTGCATGTCATGCGCAAACAGTGAGAGGCCGGCTTACAATAATCTGGGCTTTTATCTCATTTGGTGTTAGCTTAGGGTTATCTTGTGCGAGAAGAGCATCTAGTAGATCAGATGTTTCCGTTCTAGCGCCTTTATTCCACATTTGAACACGTCCATCGACCAATGGATCCTGATACTTTCGGATAATTTCAAGTGCTTTCCTTATCCTCTTTTCGTGACCATCAAGATCAGTTTTTCCTCTCAATAACGGGAAATAATCAGTGATGCTGAATGCATATAAATACTTGAGGATGGTAAAAAGAGCATTGAGATGTTCACCTTCTTCTACATCTGACCCTCCACCTTCTATTCCTTCCCCAAATAATCTTATCCCGAAAACCAATTTCGTCATCAAATTTGCACAGAAATGTCTGCTTACGATTCTTATGTTTATAAGTCCCCCATCAACAACATTATCTTGCTTTTCAATTTGATTGCATATGTAACTAAGCAAATGATCGACTTCCTCATTTCGTTTTGGTTCTAGCCACCTGTGTGATTGAGAGGAGAGCAAGTTCTTGTGTAAGACTTTTCTCATCTTTCTCCATTGATCTCCAAATGGTGCCATGATGGCTGAGAGATAGCCATCACTTGGCAGCTCAGCCGATAAGACTTCAGGCCTTGATATGAATATATCATCTTGTGTATGAAAGAACTCACATGCGATTTCTGGAGATGTTACCGTGATGATGTGTAGCGAAGGTCCTAGCTTGATGCAAAGGATTGGGGTCTTAAACTTGTCCATGAGCTTCTCGATCCACTTGAAAATCGGCTGATTTGAGAGGTGCTGATTTACGAGCATCTGGATGATGCATCCGATGTATGGCAAAGGGGTTGGACCAGGTGGTAGTGGACGTGGGTTGCCTTGTTTCTTGCTTGGACAAATGGCCGCAAAGAGGAATACTATAACAAGGACAATGATGATTGAAGAGATCATTGTTAAATGAAAAAAAGTTGAAGATCGATGAATTCAAAAAGATGTCGAGGGATGGTCGTTTAAGTAGTAAAACAAGTACTGCAGTACTTATAACGTGAACATCGTTTTTTCTTTTTTTTTTCAAGGTCGTAATAATTTAGTACGCATTATTAGAATACAATACTCACATAGATATATTAGTTGCAACTTGCTTTTCGTAAGGATATTTCATGTGAAAATGTGATAGTGAAATTTTTGGACCGTAAAACACCGTCACTTGACTATATTATATTTTATTTTTCTAAAGCATTAACTTTTCACTTTTATTCTTATCTATATCTATAGCTCATACAGAGAAAAATTACATGTATATCTTTTTTAAAAATTCAATATTACATAAATATTCTCCTCACTTTTTTAATTACATGTTCTTCATAAACTTTTTTAGTTAGATCAATACATTCTTCTCAAACTTTTAAATTCTCATATATATCCAAAATCAATGTTGTAAACATCGCGAATTGATACTCAGGCGGTCGACCACCTTATAGCTTGTAATCAGTCTAGACGGGATTAATCGGTGATTAATCGGATTAGCAATACTGACAAATTTTGGTTATTTCCGGAAGTTGTGTGTATATTCGGTGAGTTTTAGGTATTTTCGGTAATGTATTTTCTAAAAACAACTTGTAATAGACTTATATATGAGAATTTAAAAGTTTGTGAAAGATATTGATCTAATTACAAAAATTTGATAATGATATTGATGTAATTGCATGGATTGTATTAGGCTGGGCGCACTCGTTCGGTCGATTCGAGCCAATCGGTCATCCTTGGTGCAGGGATTCGGTCGTCGTCGGTCGCGAATGGAGGATGTGACGTTTTGGGTCTTCTGCTCGATCAGTTGGGGAAAACACAAAACAACAAAAATCATTTTTTTTTTCTTTCAATTGTTGCATAAAGGTGGTTGTTATGCATGAATAAGTTTATTATGGTGTGTGTATGGTTTATGGTTAGGAAGGTTGTAGGTGGTGGTGTGGCCGGAGCTTCATTTTCCGGTGAGGGTGATGGTTTTGTCTTTTGAATATATAGACTTTAGTTTCAAGAGTCAATATATACAGTATGAATAAAAAAAGGGATAAGATTTCATTTATATTTAAATGATTTATTTCTTTTTCACAATATTTGTTTTTGTCTTTTTGGAAAGAAAAATGGCCAATAAGTCTAACTAATATTTTGTTTTACTACTATTTATGTATTGTTAGTATATAAAATAATTAAAAGGAAAAAAACGTGTAATTAAATTAAATTTTATTAGTTGAAAAAAAAAAGACAAAAATACACCGTTGGTCCCTGAACTTTTTCAAAAACATCGCCTGGGACTCAAAGTTGGGAAAATCGTCGCCGTGAGTCCAAAACACAAGTTTTTGAGGCCGATTGCGTCCCTTGACCCGTAATGGTGACGTCAACGCTCGTTTTGTGTTATAGCATAATAATCCAACCATATTTCTAACTATTATCTAGTTAAATCTAACCCAAACTTGTACGTTAGTATTGTTTCCCTCTTGCTTAAATTCTATAAAACCTTAAGTTATCAGCAACACACATTCAACCAAAATAACTAACAATGGAACAAAATGATAAGGGGAAGGCTTTGTGCAGTGGGTTGAGAAAAGAGGATTGCTCCAATGAAGACCGCTTGGGTGTTAAGAAGGAGAAGGAAGAGGCTGCCGACAACGTGTTACCAAAGTTTGATAATTTGGAAACAATGATTAAAAATCTTGAAGATGTGTATAAATATCTAAAGGAAATGAATGAAAGGAAGATGACACTAAAAGTTGTGGGTCTAGTTAAGTGTATGTTTAGATGATAGGGAAGTTTGTAATGTTTGTCAACATAAAGCCTATCAATAAAAGTTTGGGTTTAAAATGATAGTGTTTGGCAATCAAAAGTTTGCCTCTTATTGGTAATTGGTTAGTTTGACTTTTACTAGTCAATTAGATGTCTAAGTAACTAAACAATTTGCCTTTTGGATTATAGAGGGTGTTTGGATTAGCATTTGCATTTTGGAATTAGATGTCAAAATATGTAAAGCATTTGCATTTTGAACACATGTAACCTTTTACAATTACTGAGTATGGTTTGAACATATGTTCCATGCATCAGATGTTAAGTGCCCACTGTGTTTCGTTTTGCTGAGACAAAGGTGTGATCGTTTGTGGTGATGATACCATGACATTTAGCATTTGGTTACTTTGACTTTATAAAGGTTAACTAATAAACTAATATGTACACACAGAATATAACCTATAAGACAAACAAACACATATTATAATATAACCAACCATTTAGCTAGTTGAATTATAGTAGTCAACTTGGGAAACATTGTCTGATACAACATGAAAAAGACTTAAGATATAGATTCATTGTCCGATACAAGGTTCTACTGATAATTCACCAAAATGGAAAAGATGATGCAGCTTTCACTGAACAACCTTCACCTGATGATCCTTTTAACGTACATACCGGAATTGGATGATCAACAAACAAAACATTGAACCTTACACTAATGATCAAACTGCAAATGTGCCTTGAAAAACAAGGATCCAAACACCAAATATTCAAGTTAGATAAGGTATAATGGAAGTAACAAAATATAAAACACAAGCCATGCGATTCAACATTGAAACATTACCCAGGATTGCCCGTTGGCAAAAAGGGTACGCAATTGGTAATCCTGTCACTGCTTCTAAAAGGTTTTTAAACACAACTAGGTACAAGACCACTATCACCACCAGCCCTCTTTTTAACACCATCACCAGCAGCTACGTTTGCACCATCAAAACCAGTATACTCAAACATTATTCCCTTCCCCTTCCCATCAACTTCCTCCCCCTTTTCTTGTTGCAAAACGCCCTCCTCCTGAAGCAGCTTACCTTTTCCCTTATTTTTTTTTCCTTTTTGTCATGAAAAACGCCTTTTTCTTCTTTCATGAAAACATCAGCTTGCCCTGTTTGCATTTTGGTTACACTTGCCTGCATTTTGTTCTTATCTATCCCCTTTCATTTACGTCGAGTCCTAAAAGGTCTTCCACTTGACATTCTAAAGTCAGCATCTTCCTCTACCCAACCCACAACCTTAAAACCAATGTTTTTCAAGTAAAATACTGCTAACATTTGGGGCCTATGAGTAATAAAGATATCAACTGACTCATGTGTTTCTGCAAACTCATACAGCTTAAGAACATCCTGCTCCCTATAAATCAATTGCAAACCATTTTCTAAGGATTTTTCTTGGATCACATAAAAACACCACCCATTTTGGTTCCTTAATCTCTAATAATAAATTATCAAGGGTTGAACCAAAGATATCCCAATCATAGCTAAAAGCACTAACATTAATAAGGGATCCTCTTTCATACCTGAGTGGGGTATATTCAAATCTTCCGTTAGTGTGAATCTGGAACACTTCTCCTTCTTCTTCTAGTTCTATATCCTTAAACGTTGTCACAAATATGCTCTTTTCCTTTTTGCGAATGAGTTGTGCTATGAGTTGGTGTATGTGTAACTCACAATGTGGAGTATGCCCAAGTGAAGAACCTGCTACTCAAAAACCAAGTGAGGAACCTGCTACTCAAAAACCAAGTGAAGATTCTGCAAGTCAAACCCCTAATGCAGTACATGCAACTCATAAACCAAGTGATTCACCTGCTAGTCAATTAACAAAGTGAATCATTTGCAAGAAGTGTTATGTTGTCTTTCAGTGTAAATGTAAGTTAACTGATATGGTGTAATTCATATGTTATAATAATGCAGTTTGGTTACTATTTATTTTTTGTATACGTTGACTTTATAAGTCAAATTCAGTTATTCCAAACAGTCCACTATACTGCATATGCAATTGCAAACTGAAAATTGTAAACAGCAAAAGCAAAACAACAAATGCAAACAAAGGATGTTTTAAAAGATTATAACAATACACTTTGGTTTATAATTTTATGGTATATGTTGACTTTATATGTCAAAATTTGTTATTCCAAACAGCCCCCTAAACTACATATGCAAATACAAACTGATAAATGAAAACAGCAAAACCAAAATATACATACATTAGAAACTAGTTCTAACATATATAGCAAAATATACATTTTAATAACCAACTTTTTGAGTAGCAATCATCATCCATAAAAATTAACACCTTCATTACATAAACAATGAAAAATAACAGGTTAACTTTTTGATGGGAGACTTGATATTCATGGGGGAGACTTGAGGTCCTTAGGGGGGAGGCACATACAAATGTTTCCTTTTTCTGCTAGAGCTTCCCACAGCCGCAACAAGACCATGTACAATATTTGTAAACATTTTGCATGGTTTTGGACTTTTATGAACAAGGGTACTAACAGGTTGTGCAGTGGAAGCATTGGGAGTGGAAGCCTTGGAATCTTGGGGAGTGTTGCTAGACGCTAACCAATGTCATTACACTATTAATATATGTCCAAGTGGGAGCTGTTAGTTTTATGGACAAATATTAATGTGTGTATGTCTAGAATCGAACTCGAGACGACGGGATTGCACACGTTACGAATAAGAATTAATGGACAATAATTAATATATACAAAATGTTATATATTTAATTATTTAAACACAAATAATGACTAACAGTCATTAGTAGTTAATGAAGATTGACTAACTACCCTTAAATATCAAAAGAGTAGGACTTGATTGTAATTTGAAAGTCGAGAAGATTTCGGAACCCCTCCAAGGGTGTGGCCGGTCATGGGTTTGGATTTGGTATCCCAATCCATATCCAACTTGTCCTCCAAGTTATGATTAGTATAAATACAAAACCTAGGGTTATTATTTTGCATCTCTTGTGCACACACTTTAACCTAAAGTTTTCTTTTTTCTTTTCCTTTGTAAAACCGATCGACCAAACCCCTCTCAAGGGTGTGATCGATTTTTGTTTAGCAAAAATCATTGTGTTTTTCTTGATCTAGCAATCACAATAATTCGTTATTAATTCATGTGTACAAGAACGTGGTATTAACTCATTACAGTTAATATCTTGGATTGAATAACAAAACGGTAAGGGGTTATCGTTAATCTATTATCAACCCTAATTAGGGTTCATCTCAATTGAAGAATAATTGAAGTTTGATTCTTGTTTTTGCTAGAATCATAAGGTACGTTTACATTTAAATTCGGTTAATTCTTTATGTGTTAAAATTGATCCTACACTTCTGCATGTATTTGATTTTATGTGTCTTAAATATAATCTTGTTATGATATTACTAATAACAGAATGCCAGTTTTGATGAAAAACACAGGGTTTATTTTTGTAGAATGCCATTGGGTTAACGTTAATTTGTTAAGGTTTGTGAAACTCTAAGTAATGCCTTCAATATATAAAGAACATTACTTCAATTTTAGAATGCTTCTTTGATTGTTGAACGCCATTTTAAAACCTAGAACACCACATTAAAATTATAAAACGCCACTTTATAACTGAGAACACCACTTAGTTTTCTAAAACGTCACTTTAAAACCTAGAACGCCACATTGGAAATTTAGACACTCTGTGTTCATAAAACACCTATGTACTTGTAAGCCACGCCAAGGACAACAAGTTACACCAAATAAATGCCTTCACAAAATTTATTTTTTTATCAAGAGAAACACCAAGTTTAATAAGTAACACCATGTTTACTAAAAGAAACAGTATTAAGTCATGCCTGGTTTACAGAGGCTTCAAGAACGCAGCTTTGTGGAAATATGTATTAAGTGAATCAAAGTCAAGAACACCAAGTGAAAAGAAGAACCCACATTTCAAGTGAAACATTTTCATATTGAAAGAAGAACGCCATATTTCAAGTGAAACATTCTCATATTGAAAGAAGAACGTCATGGTTGAAAGAAAAACACTATAGTTGACAGAAGAACCCCACATTTCAAGGATTTGAGAAGATAGTTTAAAGTAGAACATCACTTATGTTCCAAGCCACGCCTATTGCTCTCAACTCACGCCACTTCATTTATGAAGATACGCTTTTGAAACAAGCTACATTGTGAAATTGATGTAGCTAGTTTTTTAGGCAAATTCTAGGATTTCACCTAAATAGCCGATATTTTATGTTTTTGGTATATTAACTAACTACACTAGTTAGTGTAAGATACCTTCAAAAAAACTTGTTGAGCCATATTTGTTTATTTGTTTACACCAATTAAAAATATTATGTTTCGTTAACCCATTACACCATAACCTACCTTGTAGTGTAAGTCCATAGGTTGGTAGCTAGTTAGTTGGAGTGTATTGGTTGTATTTTTCATGTTTTGTGTGAGTTTTGAAAAATTCTTTTTATGGGTAATTGGATGGGATTTAGACTATGCAAAGGAGATTTAAAAGTGTCTGATAGTGTGTATATTTATGGTTGAAATTTATTATCACCTAAATAATGTCATTTAAGTAAATTAAAAGATGCTTCATGTTCATTTTTGTTGCATAGTATTATGGTGAGTTCGTGAAGTTTAGTATTTATTATTGATTAAAAAAAAGAAGAATAAAAAAGGATTGAAGTGGAGGAAAGAGTTGGTAGTATATTAGCCAACTATGATTGAGGTTAAAAGATGATGTTTGAACAAGACAAGTTGAGCATAATTCATGTTTATTGGAGTGTGTATGTTTGTGTGTTAAATGCGTGAGTTATATGATGAATTGATTCTTGTGAGGGTTTGTCGTGTGTAGTAGCTAGCAACATAAGTATGAATGGATTTATTATAGTTCATTTGTAAGTTTTATTTTTACACCGATTACTATATTATCTTATGTCTTGTATCCTACCATTTTAACTCACAAACCTTTATTGTTTCAACCCATTTGCCTTTTAGATTAGTTATGTCTAGACTCTAGTGGTGGAAAAACGTATATTTGTCAAGCTTATGATATAATATTTCGTGAGGTGTTTGGTTATGCATATGTTTTATTAGGTAATTGTTAAAGGTGATGTCGTTTTATTATTTGAAAAAATCTTTTCATAATTAAAATCGAAAGTCTACTTGAGGACAAATAGAAGTAAAGTGGGAAGATATTTGATATCATCATATAAGTACATGTTGAGTATCATTATCTCACGTTTATTCCTCGTATTTATTACATTTACATGAAATTTGGTAATGATTTGCTTTCTATTTGTTTTTTAGTATGAAAAGAAGCAATGAAACAAAAAGACACGAAAAAGTAATAACAAAGGAGCAATTGACGGAAAGATTTGGAGCTATTTTGAATATACTAGAAGAGTACCCGTGCATAGCAACGGAGGTTCCTAGCGGCAGACAATTAACGATATTCCAGATCTATGTAACCAATATCGCATATCGTTAATTGTCTGCCGCTAGGAACCTCCTTTGCTATGCACGGATACTCGTCTAGTTCTATCAAATGTAAGTAAACTTTTTTGAATTTTTGAGTATCTCTTTTACCGAGATTTTGACTTTGATAACAGCCCCATGTCATTGCCCATGTCTTTGTATTGATCGTCCATGTTTGCTTTTACATGTAATTATTTGGTTATATGGGCTATGAAGAATATTTTGTTTTAGTTTTCTAGTCTACATGTCAAAATTTTGAAAATCACCACATGTAGATCCATCAATAAGTTTATGTAAAAATGCACACACCAACTAAAAATGAATCTATTATGACAGAAGAACACACTACTCTCACTTTCAACAACTTTAGATGCAATCTTATTGTTGGGAATTAAATAATCAGAAGAATCAGCATAAAGGTTTAAGGAAATACATCAAGTATGTTTCTGCTGATAAAGCACAAAGCAAGTTTCCACTGATGGATTTTACTGAAGAAGGTTTCTACTGATAGTGTTTCTGCTGATGGATTGTGCTGATGATACTATGACTCATACAACAGCTGTGTAGATAAGTACAACTTATTCTACTGACTCATATACAAGAAAAATATCTTTGTTGTAGTCATCAAACTCCAAGTGAGTTGTAATCCTAGATACATGTTGTATCTTAATGACTAACATGATAAGTCATCATCTAGCTAGAATAAAGATAAGTCATAAGCTAGTATTTAAGATGAGTCATATAGATTGTAAAAGATCTTTCCTTGGACTATAAAAGGAAGATCTTAGATATAAGTTAAATACGTGCATGATAAAAGTGTGATAGATATAGACATATACATAGAGAAAAACATTAGAACAAAACACAAGATTCAAGGTCTTTGTAACCCTAGTGATAGTGAAGATCACTCGTATTATTCTGAATAATATTGAATCGTTTGGTGAAATACTTTCATTGTTCTTTGTTAAATAAACACAAGCATCACAGTTCCATTTCCAATAATCATTCTAAGTGTGGTTAAGTAGATTCCGCATACTTAATCATATTCACTCAAAGTATCATATTTACACATTACAAAGGTCCAACACCTCATAGTGTGTGATCAAATCAAGTGATCCTCTCAGTTGGTATCAGAGCTTCCAGGTTGATACTTTTGATTTAGAAGAAGAAGAAATGGATACAGAATCTATTCAAACAAATGTTGCTGCAAAGTTGCCAGTTCTCAAACATAATGAGTTTGAATTATGGAGGTTAAGAATAGAACAGTTTTTCCAAGTGCAGGATTACACTCTCTGGGAAATCATTGAAGATGGAAACTCTTTCAAACCCACAACCACTTTATCAACAGTTGATGGTAGGGAAATTTCAGTTGTTCAAACTATCCCTACAACTGCTGATGAAAGAATAAAGAAGAAGAATGACCTCAAGGCCAGAAGCATGCTGATGATGACCATTCCAAATGATCAACTTATAAAGTTCAGCAAATTCAAAGATGCCAAGTCATTATTTGAGGCAATTGTTGCAAGGTATAGAGGGAATGAAGCCACCAAGAAGACCCATAAAACCCTTCTCAAGCAGCAATTTGAAAATCTCTCATCAACCATGAATGAAACTCTTGACCACATGTTTACAAGGCTACAGAAAATTGTGAGCCAACTTGCTGTTCTTGGGGTTGATATACCTTAAGAAGATTTAAACTCAAAATTTCTGAGAAGCTTACCAGAAGAATGGGCTATGCATGTTGTTGTTTGGAAGAATAAACCAGACATAGACACTATGGATCTTATGGATTTGTATAGCAACTTTAAAATTGTGGAACAAGAAGTAAAGAAAACTGGAGTCTCAAGTTCATATACTGGGAACATGGCTTTTATATCATCTCCTAGTATCTCAAACCCAGTTAAAGATGAAAAGGTTGATAGTGGAGCTGGTGCTGCTAGTTCATCAAGCAGTACCTTTGGTATATTGAATGAAAAGGCTTGTTGTGCCTTTTTCACAAGCCAGAATAATGGGTCCATGCTTACTCATGAAGATCTCTTAGAAATCAATGATGATGATTTAGAAGAGATGGACCTAAAATGGCAAATTTCTCTTCTTAGCATGAGGGCTAAGAAATTCTATCAGAGGACGGGGAAGAAACTCACCATCAGCAGCAATGATACTGCTGGTTTTGACAAGTCAAGGATAGAATGCTATAACTGTCATATGTTGGGGCACTTCTCAAGAGAATGCAGAAGGCCAAGGCAGTAAGATAGCAAGAATAGAGGTTTTGGAAGCAAGTCCAAGACAGGGGAATCAACTAATCCAAAGGCTATGGTAGCTATTGATGGATTAGGATTTGATTGGAGCTTTACTGCTGATGAAGAAGAAGCTTCTCCTCAGACAGCTCTTATGGCTTTCACCACAGAGGTACAACCTGATAAAGTTTGTTCAAATAATTGTTCTGCTCTTAAAAGTTTAGAAACCTTAACCAAACGTTATGAAAATCAAAGGAAAGAATTAATTGATATAGCTTAACAAATCATAAAAGAGGTATAGCTACTCTAGAGGAACAAGTCATACATTTTCGAACAAATGAATCTACCTTTACTGATGTCAAAATTCTTCTTGAAAGAGAAATAATGTTTAAAGATAATGACATTAATAACTTGAAAGCTGAAGTAGATAGGCTTAGTAAGGCTAAAGAGAATATTCAAATGAGTGTAGAAACACTAGATTATGCATCTAAGGGTGTGACCAACTTAATTGAATGTCAAGTAATTAATAAAGCTAAGTCTGGTGTTGGATACAAATCTGTTCCTCCACCATATAGAGGTATTCCTTCACCCCCAGGAATTGACCTAGAACACACAGGATTACCTGAATTAAAATATGGTGTTCAACCAAAATCTAATTTAGTTGATAATGAACCTTTGAAAGAAAGTAAAAGTTTGAGTAAAACTTCACTTCCTAAGGACAAGGTGTGTTCTTGTAGAAAGTCAGATGGTCCAATCATTGAGGACTCAACATCTTATAATAAAAAGGATATACAGGTTATGTCTAAACCTGAAATGGTTAAGAAAGCAAGAACAAGAGTTCCTAAGATAGTCAAACACAATACTGATAGGCCTAAGACCAATGAAAAACATGTTAGGAAACCAGTAAGATATTGTGAACAATATAGAACCATAAACAAGCCTAGAGGTAACCAAAGGAATTGGTATAGCCTCAAGTCTCTCCAACAAAGAGATAACAAAGTTTGTTACACATGTGGTAGTTTTGATCATCTTGCAGCTTTCTGCAACCAATGGGTATCTGGGTATGAAAGTAATAGAGTGAACTACAAAAGGCAAACACCTAAATCTCATTTTCACTCTAATTTCAAAAGATCTAAACCCAAAACAGTCACAAAAGCAGTTCCTGCTGATAGAGCAAAAACTGTTCCTGCTGAAAGGAAAATGGTTTCTGCTGAAAAACCATATATGACTGTTTACCCAAAATCAACAATTAAGGGTGCAAAAACAACTTTCAAACATGAATCTAATATTGTTCAAAGGCCCATTCAAACAAAAGTAGTAGTCAAAAAACAAGTTTGGAGACCAAAAGTTACAACTACAAAGCTAGCAGTTTCTGCTAAGCATACTGCTACTAAGGGAAACAGGGCAAATGCTGTTAAGGCCTCAGCATGTTGGATTCTTAAATCCAATATTGCATCAACAATTTTCAAGAGATTACATTTCATTGATGCAAGAGGCAGATCCAAGTCAGTGTTGGCTTGGATCCCCAAAGAAAACTAATTCTTTTAATTGTGTGCAGGGACATTCATCAGCAGATACTGAAGATCAAGGATTCTCAGATAGTGGATGTTCAAGGCACATGACAGGCAACAAGTCTTATCTCTCAAATTTTCAATCAGTAGATGGAGGCTATGTTACCTTTGGAGGAGGAATTGGAGGAAAAATTACTGGTAAAGGTACTATTAAAACCGGTAAACTAGATTTTGAAGATGTGTACTATGTGCAAGAGCTTAAGTATAATCTTTTTAGTATCTCACAAATGTGTGACAAAAAGAACAAAGTTCTCTTTACTGACACTGAATGTCTTGTATTTTCTTCTGATTTTAAGATGCCTGATGAAAGTCAAGCACTTCTTAGAATTCCAAGAAAAGGCAACATGTACAGTGTTGATATGAAGAAAATTGTTCCAAAAGATTCACTTACTTATCTTATTGCTAAGGCCACATTGGATGAATCTATGAAATGGCATAGGAGGCTTGGTCATATTAACTTCAAAACCAAAAATAAGATTGTCAAAGATGGTTTGGTAAGAGGTTTACCTAAAAAACAATTTGAAAATGATCAAACATGCATTGCTTGTCTTAAAGGCAAACAACATAAAGCCACTTGTAAGCCCAAAATTTTTAACTCTATCAATCAATCATTGTTTATGATGCATATGGACTTATTTGGTCCTACAAATGTTAGAAGTTTGTTGCATAAGAGATATTGTCTAGTTATTACTGATGACTTTAGTAGATTTACATGGGTATTCTTTTTAGGAACTAAGGATGAAACTTCTAGCATCCTTAAGACCTTCATTACAGAGATAGAAAACCTAGTAAGCAAAAGAATAAAAGTCATTAGATGTGATAATGGGACAGAATTTAAAAATAGAGTTATGGATGATTTCTGCAAAGAAAAAGGTATTAAAAGAGAATTTAGTGTTGCAAGAACTCCACAACAGAATGGAGTTGCTGAAAGGAAAAATAGAACACTAATAGAAGCTGCTAGAACTATGTTAGCTGACTCTAAGTTGCCTATAACTTTTTGGGCAGAAGCAGTCAACACTGCTTGCTATGTTCAAAATAGAGTTTTAGTTGTAAAACTTCACAATAAGACATCATATGAACTTTTTAGAGGTAGAACTTCTGAAATAGGATTTCTTAGACCTTTTGGATGTCATGTGACAATTCTTAATACCTTAGACCATCTTGGAAAGTTTGATGGAAAAGCAGATGAAGGATTCTTAGTTGGATATTCTATCAATAGCAAAGCATTTAGAGTATACAACATGAGAACTAGAAGAGTAGAGGAAAATCTACATGTGAAGTTTTTGGAAAATAAAACCAATGTAGAAGGTCAAGGTCCCAAATGGCTATTTGATCTTGAATCTTTATCCAAATCAATGAATTATGTGCCTTTTGTTGCAGAAATTAATGAATTTTCAGGTTCACAAACTACTGATGCAACAAATGGAGAAGGATTAGAGAATGAGACAGATCAAGATTATGTGATGATGCCAATATGGACAAATACAAGTATGGATTAAACTTCACTAACTGGTGAATCTTCTTCTGGTAATTCTAAAGAAGATGTTGAAGATGAATACAAGGAAGAAGGAGCTAAAGAACAAACATTTCAGGTCAGAAGTAACACTGCTATTTCTGCTGATAAGCAAATCGTTCCCACTGATAAGCAAAATGTTTCTGCTGCTGGACCATCAGAAGAAACACAAGCAAATCTCTCAGACAATGAGGTGGATTTCAACAACCTTTCACCTGATTATCAAGTTCTTTCTACTCCACACTCAAGGATTCACAAAGTCCACTCCCTGGACAATGTAATTGGAGATATACAATCAGGAGTGAAGACAAGACAACAATTGATGTCTTCAGATCAACAAGGGCTTCTTGATGCCCTTTATGCTTCAAAACAGCATGAGTTTTCAAACTCTTGCTTATTTGTATGTGTTAGCCTAGCTTTTTATAAAGATAACGTCACACAAGTGAATTGGACTAGATTAGAAAGTACAAGGGCTACTATTGTCAAGTAGGCAAACTTGTAATGTAAGGAGCCTATAAATACCCCTCATGACTCTCCATGAGGGGTGTGGGAAAATAGTGTGTGTAACCAAACCTTTGTCATTTTAATAAACCACCTTTTCTCCACCTTTCTCACTCTACTTTCTCTCTCTAGAATAATCATGTATTTCGATCAACCTCGACCTCCCGAACGTGTTTATTGGTCATTAACAAGTGGCATCAGAGCTAACCGGGGGCGAATCGTGGTGTTTTTGGGTGAAAAATCGTGTTTTTGGGTGAAATATCTCGGATCTCGTTACTGTTCATCAGATTTTTTTCGAGTTAGAAAAATTTTTTGAGTTAGGAAATTTTTTTCGAGTTTGAAAAATTGTTTCGAGTTAGAAAATAATTTTATCGAGTTTGGATTTGAGGTGTTTATCGAGTTAGGTAGCAATTCTTGTCGAGTTAAGGAAATTTTTCGAGTTAAGAAAATTTTTTATCGAGTTAGGAAATATCCTTACCGAGTTTGGATACACGTTTACCGAGTTTGGATTTTCTATCGAGTTAGGTTTTTTGACTTATCGAGTTTGGATCTTAAATCTTATCGAGTTAGGATCTAAAGTTGGCGAGTTAGCCTGTTCACCTAATCGTTTATCGAGTTAGGTTTTTTGTGGCTTATACCTAGATGAAACTCTGCCAAAATTTATCAAGGTTTATCGAGTTAGGATCCAAGGTTATCGAGTTTGAAGCTTATCGAGTTTGGAGCTTACCGAGTTTGAGAACTTACCAAGGTTACCGAGTTTGAGAACTTACCAAGGTTACCGAGTTTGGATTTTTCAGAGCTATCGAGTTTGGGAAGTGGTTACCGAGTTAGGTACTTTTCCAAGGTTACCGAGTTAGGGGCATTACCGAGTTAGGAGCTTTATCGAGTTAGGGGTTATCGAGTTAGCCAAAAAAATAAAAGAAAAAAAAAATTCAATTTTTACGCGAGATTTTAATTTTGGTATAACGTTGAAAATTTTGGCCCGAAATTCAAATTTTTAGGCCAAAATTCAAATTTTTTCGCCAAAATTCAAATTTTTTCAGTGAAATTTTGCGTAAAAATTTTCAAAACTCAAATTTTTCTGGTAACCTTAGAATTGCATTTCATAGTGATTTCCAAATTATGGGCGAGAAAGTTTTCCAATTTTATTTTTGGAGGGAAAATACGAAATCACTACGAATCACCCAAAATAGAATTTCAAGCTTCACCAAAACACACCACGAATTGCTTAAACGATCCTGATCAAGAATCACATTCAAATGACAACGGCTAGTATCAGATTTTTGTGACTACGGAGTTTTTGTACGATATTGCTTATTTGGGTTTAAAGTTCATTTCACGGGCATGTGTACTTATTTATCTCAAAGTCTAGGGGTGGATGGATGCATGACTTTCGGAGATACTTGTTTGAGCAAACACTGGTAGAGATAGTGATTAAGACTTGGATTATCTAGTTATACCTGATGTAAGGAGTTACATTGTAGTACTCACGGGTTATAGCTATCACTTTAAGGAGTTACATTATTGTACTTAGTGTCACATGAAGTTGTGGAGATTCCAAGAGGTGGATATTTCATATACTGTTTGTTGGTTTGGGTATATGGCACTACCTATGCTTAAAGGAGTTACATTATAGTGCTCAGTATAGGTTCTTAGTCACACCTTCGTACAAGATTAAGTCACATATCTATGAGATGTTTACTTCATTCTCAAATTGGTTATATTGGGTTCTCTCCATACAGTGGTCATTTACTAGCTTGTTGGAATTTGAAGAGGTCGCTTAAAGGTTGAAGAGAAGAGATGAGATTGTAGAAAAAGAGAGTCATATCCCATCAGCATATTCTCACAACTTATGCTTTCATGGTCTATCTATATTGCACCAGAAGTGTAAAGTACGGGTAATTTTGGCATGTACACACAATAGTATGATGATTTCGATACATCGCAACCATCAGGAGGGAGAAGAACATGCCAAAAGAAGTAGTGTTTCATCTCTAGTACGTTGGTTGATCAAGGGAATTGTGCTTACACTAGAACTGAAGAAGTACTAATGATGTGTATATCGGAGCGTATTACGAACCTTCTGTGCAATACTATGTGAGTTATGCTATGATGCTCCCAGAACGACAACCATGGTGCAAACTCATTAGTATCTACCTTATCCGCTGCGAGATGAGAAGAGAGTTGTCTGTTCAGGAGGGAGCAGAAGAAAAAGAATAAAGGCTCACTAGTTAGGAGGGAGTAATAACCTAACTAGACCATTACAGTTGAAGTTCAGAGCTACAAAGACCTTTGTCGATAGTGTCAAAGATCATACGCCGAGATCGTCGGAAGAGAGAACTTCAAGTCTGCCTCAGTATCTAGACTACAGAGACTCTGCGCTTCAACAACGTCAACATAGTTTACTATTGTTGTAATGTAATGTACATTGTTTATGTATTTATAGGTCTCATGTAACCATTCATGTGTGACGATATCTTGGAGGGAGATTGTTAGCCTCGCTTTTTATAAAGATAACGTCACACAAGTGAATTGGACTAGATTAGAAAGTACAAGGGCTACTATTGTCAAGTAGGCAAACTTGTAATGTAAGGAGCCTATAAATACCCCTCATGACTCTCCATGAGGGGTGTGGGAAAATAGTGTGTGTAACCAAACCTTTGTCATTTTAATAAACCACCTTTTCTCCACCTTTCTCTCTCTACTTTCTCTCTCTACAACCATGGCATATTTTGATCAACCGCGACCTCCTGAACGTGTTTCTTAATGTAACAGTATGTTTTCTCTCACAAGATGAGCCAAAGAATATTCATAAAGCCCTAGAGAATTCAAACTGGTTGGAGGCTATGCAAGAGGAGCTTCTTCAGTTTAAGATTCAAAAGGTTTGGGTGCTAGTTGATTTACCAAGTGGTGTAAGGGTAATTGGCACTAGATGGGTTTTTAGGAATAAAAGGGATGAAAGGGGCATAGTGATAAGAAATAAAGCTAGATTAGTAGCTCAAGGGTACACACAAGAAGAAGGGATAGACTATGAAGAAGTTTTTGCTCCAGTAGCAAGGATTGAAGCCATTTGACTCTTTTTGGCTTATGCTTCATTTATGGGCTTCACAGTTTATCAAATGGATGTCAAGAGTGCTTTCTTATATGGTACTATTGAAGAGGAGGTGTATGTCTCACAACCTCCTGGTTTTGTTGATCCTAACCATCCAGACAAAGTGTACAAGGTTGTTAAAGCTCTATATGGCCTACATCAGGCACCAAGAGCTTGGTATGAAACACTAGCTTCCTACTTAATTTCAAATGGATTTCAAAGAGGCAAGATAGATCAGACACTTTTCACCAAGAAGCATAAGAAGGATCTTTTGCAAGTTCAAGTGTACGTGGATGATATTGATGCGTGGGAATCGCAACAGGCTTTACCTCTCGAGGGATCTCGAGAAGCTTACAACCCCCACCAGGCAGTGTACCTGATCGTTGTAGTATAGTATAGTGACAAGTACCGGGGGATTGATCGTTCAGCTTAGGAATAGTGTCGCTAGGATTAGAAAGCCTAAATACTAGTTCTAAAGGTGAGGGATGATTATTTTTGTGTTTTTATATTTTATGGAAAGCAAGTAAAAATCTCGGGTTTTGGAAGAGTGGGCGGAATTAGTTGCTATTCAACTAACCCAATACTAAGATGCAATCAAAATAAAATACTAAAAATGAAAATAAACTAATTATACTAAGGTTGTGAGTAGTAATTGGAGAAAATGTGTTTACTTAGATTTCACTACTCCCTAGATATCTCTTACATGTTAATTACTTGTTATAATTGCATGGATGACGGATCGTATTCCTTAATACCATTCATGGGGTGGCATACATAACTCCCCAATTCTATGAGCTCTTATCTCCTCCTACACCATGCCCAGCACAACTATAGGGATTGTAAACAGTGGCTCATGCATTAAATACAACCAATAAAGACCTAGTACGCCTCGGTTCATGTTTCTTAAGACGTTCAAGCATGTTACCATTTGGAGATCTGCCAGTTTTCTTAAGCCTAACATATAAATCATTCATCCAAGACAAGAATAAACAAGTAATCAACACATAATCAATATCTAGGTTTCATTAGATCTAAGCAAACACAAAAGAGATCTAGCCTAGCATAATGGAATTGAGACAAGAACAAGATATAGACAACCAACACATAGACATATTGATTGAATTAGAAGAACACTTATCTCAATTACAATGCAAGGTATCAAGGGTTTGGAACCCTTGAAAAACCTGTAAAAGTTGCACCAAAATCGTACTTAGGGTTTCTCCAAAACTTTTCTCTTTTAAATGTGAAAAATTAGAAAACTATATATAGAAAAATGGGTTTGACAGCGTCAAGAGTAATCTTGTGACGCCGTCACCTCGCCGCCAAAACTCTTCTCAGACTGCCTATATCTACTTATGACGCCATCAAGACTTATATGTTTCCAGGCCGTCATGACTCTTTTACTCTTGACGCCCTTCCTACGTGACGCCGTTAAATCTTCTCTGGATCGTCATGGATTTTCATGAAATTTGCTCTTGACGCCGTCAAGGTTTTGCTCTTGACGCCGTCACCTACTGTTCCCAGCATGGAAAATTAAGACTTTGGCGTTTTCTTCACTTTTATGCTCCAAAAACGTTCGAATTGCTTCCTTTTCCAGATTTCTCTCCCAAAGTACCTAAAATCACAAAAGGAACGATTTAGGGCAATATTTGATCAAATAAAGTCGGATTCGGGCTTAAATGACCCCCTAAAAACGGATCATTTTTCGCCTCATCAGATATCATCTTTGGATCTACAAGGAAGGAGATGTGTTTGGAGTTTGAGAAGCTTATGCACAATAAGTTTCAGATGAGTTCCATGGGGGAACTTACATTCTTTTTGGGTCTGCAGGTTAAACAATCAAGAGAAGGAATCTTTATTAGTCAAGACAAATATGTTGCAGAGATTCTTAGAAAGTTTCAATTTGCTGATTCCAAAACAGCAAGCACACCAATTGATCCTGAGAAGCCACTTCTTAAAGATGTTGAAGGAACTAATGTGGATATACACACATATAGATCTATGATAGGTTCTTTGATGTATCTTACATCATCAAGACCTGATATCATGTTCTCTGTTTGTGCTTGTGCAAGATATCAAGTAACTCCTAAGGTTTCTCATTTAACAGCAGTCAAGAGAATTTTTAGATATCTCAAGGGTCAACCTAGGTTAGGTCTGTGGTATTCTAAGGAGTCATCTTTTGACTTGGTAGCATACTCAAATAGTGATTATGCTGGTGCTAGCTTGGACAAAAAGTCAACAACTGGAGGATGTCAATTCCTTGGGTATAGACTTATCTCATGGCAGTGTAAGAAGCAGACAATGGTGGCTACTTCAACAACTGAAGCTGAATATGTAGCTGCTGCAAATTGTTGTGGTCAAGTTCTATGGCTTCAAAACCAACTTCTTGACTATGGGTACAATTTCTTATATACGATTATTCATATTGATAATAGTAGTACAATTTGCATTATTAAAAATCCAGTGCAACATTCTAAAACAAAACACATTGAAATAAGACATCATTTTATTAGAGATTGCAATGAAAAGAGGTTAATTCAAGTAATGAAAATTGCTTCAGAACAAAACTTTGCAGATCTTCTTACAAAAGCTTTTGATGTTGGAAGATTTCAGTACTTGGTAGCAGGTATTGGAATGCTTAATCTTTAAAAAATTTCAATATAATGTGTTCTTGTATATAGATTTTGTTAATGCATCTAACTTTGTCATTTAAAAACTACTATTACCAATTTAAAAGTTATTCATACAGTTAGTCCTATGCATAATTCTAATTCAAGACAAGTACTTTGTACTTTGTTCTTTTGGTTTTAGACTAACAGTTTCAGGTATGAATGTTTGAGCTGAAAGGCTATTTCAAGTAAAATCTGCTGATCAAAGCTGCTGATCATTGCTGCTGAAAGCTGATCATTGCTGCTGATATAATAGGTTCATGATAGAAAAAGTTTGGGACTTCAAAACTCCTTAAAACTTCTTTCTTGAAATCTGATTATGATGTTTCACATTAAATTGATAAATTAGTTGATCAGTTAATAACTGATACAACTCACTTTCTATCATTTTATACTCTCAAGTATAATGTGACTAATCTACGGATATCTGATAGAAAGAACAACGAGCAAAAGTGAATCTAAAACTTGTGTTAGAGGTAACAAATGCCACGAGCTAGAAACCCTGTAAAGAAAGCCTTTTGAATAGGTTTATCTGTACACAGGCAGTTATTTATAACTGAAAACATTGGTTCTCACATAACCAGAGGTTGCTTTAAGCCGAAATTTTGATTAAGTGTTAGTTACCACACTTAATCCCTTTAAAATGGTTAGAAGCAGTATGATTTTTAAATCATAAAATCATGTTCATACTGCTAAGTCAAATATTTCTTAAAAAGGATTTTCAAAGAGGCTCAGAAAATCATCTAATGATGGATTATGAGTCAATGCTCAGTGATTCACCACTCATAGGAGGTTACACACCTAGAAGTGATGAGGGCAGCATTTAAACTCTTAAGGAATTGATGGCTTCATGTACAAATTGTCTGAAAACATGGAAATTGCTAGATCAGATGATATGATATGATTGTGAGAGATCTTCCAAACAGGGGAGGAAATTGCTCAAGAGAAAAATAAATCTCAGGGGAGGTTACAAAAGCCCTTTAAAAGGAAGATTAACCAAAGAAAAAGAAGGAAAAGATAAGAGCATACAAGATGATGACATGGTTTCTACTGATAAAGAACAAGAACAAAGCTGATAGGAGAAAGTTCTATCTAGATCAAAAGATGAAAGGTTTCAAGTTCAGTTCACTACGTTTGTTCATCACTTCCAAAGACATGCTGAAAGATGATTTCTATTTCTTGGAACAAGCATCCAAGATACACAGCATCATTGCCTCTTATAATTCTTCAAGTTGTATATTGCACCATCTTTTAGTCCAAGATTGGAGCAAAGAACAGAAAGCAGATGAGTTACAGAGAAAGACATTCAATCACTCAAAAGAAAAGAAAGTTCAGATCACAGTCTGACAATGAAGTGTTTGAAAGATCTTCACAAAGTCCTCATTTAATTCAGAAAAACATGTTTGAATGTAATTCACATGTTTAGGGGAGGATTGTTGGGAATTAAATAATCAAAAGAATCAGCATAAAGGTTTAAGGAAATACATCAAGTATGTTTCTGTTGATAAAGCACAAAGCAAGTTTCCACTGATGGATTCTGCTGAAGAAGGTTTCTACTGATAGTGTTTCTGCTGATGATACTATGAATCATACAACAGCTGTGTAGATAAGTACAACTTATTCTACTGACTCATATACAAGAAAAATATCTTTGTTGTAGTCATCAAATTGAACACTCCAAGTGAGTTGTAATCCTAGATACATGTTGTATCTTAATGACTAACATGATAAGTCATCATCTAGCTAGAATAAAGATAAGTCATAAGCTAGTATTTAAGATGAGTCATATAGATTGTAAAAGATCTTTCCTTGGACTATAAAAGGAAGATCTTAGATATAAGTTAAATACGTGCATGATAAAAGTGTGATAGATATAGACATATACATAGAGAAAAACATTAGAACAAAACACAAGATTCAAGGTCTTTGTAACCCTAGTGATAGTGAAGATCACTCGTATTATTCTGAATAATATTGAATCGTTTGGTAAAATACTTTCATTGTTCTTTGTTAAATAAACACAAACATCCCAGTTCCATTTCCAATAAACATTCTAAGTGTGGTTAAGTAGATTCCGCATACTTAATCATATTCACTCAAAGTATCATGTTTACACATTACAAAGGTCCAACACCTCATAGTGTGTGATCAAATCAAGTGATCCTCTCACTTATAATGCATACAAAACATTTTTGGGCATAAAACGAAAAGTAGAGCAAAAATTAGAAGGTTAAAAATGTAGATATTTAGATCTTAGCATATCCAAGTTTCAACAATTAAGTTTTAGATATTATATGAACAATAAGAAAAATGCATGGAATGCCAGCAAACTATAGGTTGCCAAAGAGGATTTCCCACTTAACCATCATACCAAGCAAAAAATTAATTATCTTTTCCTAAAAAAGGTTAGATCATCACTACCAGTTCCAATTCGAAATTTCACCTCTTAAACAACTTCAACCACCTCACTAAACAGATCAAAACATGTAAGAAACTTCAAATATCACATAAAAGAAACAGATATAGAAACAACCAAACATCACAAAACAGGCAAGAAAAGACCAAACATGACCAAAACAAATCAAGCCTAACATAAAATCATCGGCAACTCCAAGCCCCGTATTCAAATTCACATATACCTAACTTTAGAGACAACAATAAAATGGTTGTAATGGTGTAGTAAGAAAACCAAAACCATCCAAAAGAACCAACAAACACACCACCCTTTCGCTCTTAGTTACATAGATCTGGAATATATATATATATATATATATATATATATATATATATATATATATATATATATATATATATAGAGAGAGAGAGAGAGAGAGAGAGAGAGATAGAGAAGCACCTCCGATTTAAGCACCTAAGTAACCACATAGATTGGGCTAGATCTAAACAGAAGGCACAAATAAACTTATCAAAGCCACCTACCGAAACCACCTAGTCCACCGTCGAGAGAATAACAGTGGTGGCGGCAGTTTCAGTGGCAACAAAGGAAAGGTTCATGTGTGTTTTTTTGTGTGAGGGAGATGAAGCATAGGCTTGTGGTGGGAGCCGGTTTTAGAGAGAAAGAAAATAGATAGCAGTGTGTGTTTGTATAGGCAATGGAAAAGACCTTTGGCATATATAGTTTCATGATTTTCCACAAAATCAATACTTTTAATGCAATAACTCCCCTTAATTTTCCAGCCTAAGATAAAGAGTTTGAATACTTTCCTTCAATAGGTTTCATTCTTTATTGAAGAAGTCAGCCATGTTTTAAACACTCTCGTGTCCACAAAAAAGATAGCTATACTTTCCTAGCAATAGTTTAATAGTTGCCTGTAATAGCCTTTCGTATAGTAGTTTACATCGTTTTGTATAGGAGTCCAGCAAAAAGATAGCAATACTTTCCAAAAAGATAGCAATACTGTCAACGTTTTTCCTATGGTTTCCTGATTTTGCATGGTCTTAACTTTTTGCATGTTTTCGCATTTCCTTATTATATTGACAAGGGTATTATGTCAAGATGAAACAGACATTGAATTCCATTATTACTTTCCATCTTTCGTTTGACATTAATTCGCCAGGCAATTAAGTTTCGGTTGACATTTGCAGGGGTAAAATTGGGATTGACAAAAAATTGAGTTTTCCACATTTTCACATTTCCACTTTGACCATTTCTCTATTACTAGACGAGTACCCGTGCATAGCAACGGGATTTATAGTGACTGATAGTTATAGTGATATTTTTGTTACACAAAGCACTACACAAAATAACCAAAATATCATTACAACCATATGCTACTATAAAATCTCGTTACTATGCACGGGTACTAATGTATCAAAATGTATAATGTATCAATGAGAGATAAAATGTTATTAAATGTATCAATGAGAATGTTATAAAATTTATCAATGAGAAACAACAAATTCAATCGAATGAAATATAATATTAAATAACATACGTAATAATAAGATAAAATATATGGATGTAGTTCTTAATTAATGTAAATGCATATGTTTTGTATTGAAAAACTTACTTGAACACTCTTATTATTCGATTATGCATACAATTGTTAAAGCGTACATGCATTGTAGTGGGAAAATGAATGAGGTTGTGATAATCTTTACTCTGTTTGTAAGTAGTACTTATAGGAGTGTAGAAATGTTGCATCTTTAAAGTTTTTACACGATTGGCAAATCACGTTGCAATTGTGAAGTTGACTTTCCTCAATTGTGAATGCTAACAGTTGTGAAGTTGACTTGTCTATTCCCACATTTACGCTCCACAAATCATTCCTATATTTACGATCCACAAATCATTCCAAATTTCCTTATTATATTTGCATGGTTGTACACCAAATCCACATTTTCTTATTATTTGCATGACAGTAGACGAAATTCACATTTCCATATTTCCAAATCCACACCAAGGGTATTATGGGCATTGACCAAAAGTTAAGACTTCACTTTCTATTTTCACTTTATCAGTAGTTAAGATAAGTAGTTAAGATAAACGCATGTTATTGCATTATTTTGGTTATAACTTCTTTGTCCGGGCTTTGTTTTAGTCGATTCAAAAGGTCGCGGAAAGAAGAAAATGAGTTCTCACAGTTAGTTAATTTATGGCGTGAAAATTAGTTCTTTATCTGTGTAAAACACAACTCGTGGTAACAAAATGAAAAGCAAATGAAAAAGAAGACAATTGCATGCTTGGCAGCCCATTTTACTACACATGTATGGGTGGTATGTGTTAATTCACATACCTTTTCATAGCTAAAAACCGACCCAAATAGACAAATTATGCTAACAAATGCCAAAGAATGTGTATTTTTATGTTTGTGAACGTGCAGGTACGGATATTGATGAGGCGAAAAATGAACCACTTTTAGGGGGTCATTTAAGCCTGGAATTGAATTTATTTGATCAAATATTACCCTAAATCGTTCCTTTTGTGATTTTAGGTACTTTGGGAGTGAAATCTGGAAAAAGAAGCAATTTGAACGTTTTTGGAGCATAAAAGTGAAGAAAACACCAAAGACTTAATTTTTCATGCTGGGAATAGTATATGACGGCGTCAAGAAGGCAATCCTGACGGCGTCAAGAGTAAAAACCATGACGACCCAGTACAAACATGAAGGCGTCACAAGTAGAGCGTCAAGAGTTAAATGTGTGACGGCCTGCAAAAGAGGACTACATGACGGCGTCAGATGTAGATCTAGGCAGTCCGAGGATTTATTTAAGGGCGAGATGACGGCGTCGGACCTTTGTTCTTGACGCCGTCACCTCCTAAAATCTATATATAGTTTTCTAATTTTCATTCATTAAAAAAAGGGAACTTGTGTGGAGAAACCTAAGGCCGAACCTTATACGAATTTTACAGCTTTTCAAGGGTTTTCAACACTTGAAACCTTACATGTGCTATTGAGATAAGTATTCTCTTAATTCAATCAATATGTCTATGTGTTGGTTGTCTATATCTTGTGCTTGTCTTGATTTCAACATGCTAGGCTAGATTTATCTTGTGCTTGCTTAGATATAATGAAACCTAGATGTTAATTATGTGTTGATTACTTGTTTATGGTTGTATTGGATGAATGATTTCAATGTTAGGCTTAAGAAAACTGGCAGATCTCCCATTGGTAACATGCTTGAACGTCTTAGGAAACATGAACCGATGTGTACTAGGTTTTATTGGTTGTATTTAATGCATGAGTAAATTCTAATGATCCCATGTTAGGAGCTTCTTGCAGGCTCAACATAGGAGTGAAGTAGGCACTCATAGGATTGGGGAAGTAAGTATGCCACCCCATGAATGGTATTAAGGAATACAATCCGTCATCCACGCAACTATAACAAGTAATTAACATGTAAAAGATATCTAGGGAGTAGTGAAATCTAAATAAACACATTTTTCCCATATATTGCTCACAACTTTAGTTTAAAATAGTTTTATTTTCATTTTAGTATTTTATTTTGATTGCATCTTAGTATTGGGTTAGTTGACTAGCAACTAATTCCGCCCAAATCCTTCAAACCCGAGATTTTAACTTGCTTTCTAAAAAATATAAAAAGTACAAAAAGAATCATCCCTCATCTCTAGATCTAATATTTAGGTTTTCTAATCCTAGCGACACTATTCCTAGCTGAACGATCAATCCCCCGGTACTTGTCATTATACTATACTACATCGACCAGGTACACTGTCTGGTGGGGGTTGTAAGCTTATCAAGATCCCTTGAGAGGTAAAGCCTGGTGCAATCCCAACGCATCAAGTTTTTGGCGCCGTTGCCGGGGAATAGTTATTGTCTAGGTTAGAATCTCTTTTTATTAGGTCTACTTGCTAGATTCCTTTCTAGTAAGATTTTATTTTTATTTTTAGGTTCTCTTTAGTCTATCTTATTTCTTTGTGTTTTTGTTCGTAACTCTTTACCACCTGACATCATGGACGATGGGAAAATCTTGGAACCAATCATCCCACTACAACAAAACCCACCACTAGAACCTCTTAGGCCCCGAACCTTAGGAGAGTATTCCCGACCTAGCCACCAAGGCTACCGAAACACCATTGAGCTCACTGGAGCCAATGTGACCCCCTTGCGATCCAACACCATCCGGTTGGTGCAAAGCGGATGTGCATTCCATGGACTTCGTTCCGAAGATCCAAATCAACATCTCAAGGACTTCCTTAAAATCGTAGATTCCATAGACCTAGATGTTGCAACTAGAGAGACAACCCGATTACGCCTATTCCAATTCTCTCTACGTGATCAAGCTAGTCAATGGCTTGAGCATTTACCCGCGGGATCCATCACCACATGGGATGATCTCACCACTCATTTTCTTGCTCAATTTTTCCCACCGGGGAGAACTACTAAGCTTAGAAATGACATCTTGATGTTCCAACAACGTCAAACTGAATCTCTTTATGAAGCATGGACTCGTTTCAAGGACTTCAAAAAGTCCCTCATCATGGGATAGATTTTTGGCTCCAAGTCCAAATCTTCTATGACCATATCGATCTCTCCACGAGGCGAGCCATTGACCAATCGGCCGGTGGTAAGCTACGTGATCTAAGTGCGGAACAATCATGGGAACTCATAGAAGATCTTGCTCTGTATGACAACAAAAGTTGGAATGATCCCCGTGATTCGAACAAAACGGTCAAGGCAATATCTTTGCCTTCTAATAACTTTAGCACTCCCGACAGTAGGATCATGGAACTTGAGGACCAAGTCAAGTTTCTCATGAAATCTTGTGGAAAACTAGAAGGGGGTTGAATAGTTTTACGTCTTTTTAATTCGTTATAAAAGATAGTTTTAGTGTTTTCTTAGCTTTTAAAAACTTAGATTCGATAATATGTGATCTCAAGTCTTGTACAATATAAACAATTAACAATACACAATATATATCAATGATAAGTAATGAAATAAGTAAGAGATGGAAAGATCGAACCGCGAGACAAGAGATTTATAGTGGTTCGGCTACAAGGACACCTTCCTTGCCCTACTCCACTCCCCGAGCACCTAACTCGAGAGTTTTCTTCACTATATCAACAAGCTCCTTTATGGCGGAGAAAACCGTACACACCAATTTACATACCAATTTTCACACCACAACTTCATCACACCTAAGTCACAACTTCTACACAACTTCTTCAAATCAATCTACTTCACAACTAACTACTCCACACCTATCTTCTTCACACCAATCTAGTTCCTAACTTTTCTTCTTCACACCAAGCTACTAACTAATCACACAATCTATATCTAGCACAACTATCTACAATCAAATATTCACAACAATCTTCACAAAGAATAATGTAAATGATCTTTGATGATGCACCAACAACTTGGATGTGGAGATCACAACAAGTTGTAATACTTCTTCTCTTGAGGGATAGAAGTATTCTTCTCTTGCACTTGAGAGGATGAAGTTTGGATCACTTTGAAACAAAGAATTATACACTTATGATCAAAGGATAAGAGAATAGAGATATGGATCTAGATCAGAAAGTTTAGAAGTGCAAAAGCTGAGAAAATTCTGAGGGATGAACCAGTATTTAAAGGGAGGGGGGAAATACTATTCTGGAGCGTGGCCGGTCCCCTTAATGATTAAGGGGACCGCCTAAGGAATTAAGGGGGCCGCCCCTTCAGAACGTTGATTTTTCTTGTCTTTTAGTGGGGAATATTTTTCTGGATAGAATTTGCCATTTTTTGTTGGAAATTTGAAATCAAATATTTATAATGAATTAAACATATTCTTTTAATTCCAAAAATAATTTTGTAAAAGATATAAGATGTTTAATGCATTTTATAAAAAATCTAGTGATTAGATAAATTTTCTTTGATCATGAAATGTAATAAACCCTTTGTTTATTCATACCTTAAGTGATATGGAATCAAAGACAAGTATTAAGCACTAAAAACTTGTTTACGTCATAAGTTTTAGATTAATGAGTTTATGCTTTGTAATTATCAAAACATAGAGACATTGTTAATTATGCTAACAATGTTTTAAGACATTATTTATGTCAACAATCTCCCCCTTTTTGATGATTACAAAACCTTAAACTCATTAGGCCTAAAAAATAATTTTTAGACAAGAATTTAGAGTTTAACATTCTCTTCTCCCCCTTTTTGTAAAATCAAAAAGGTTAAAGCTCCTCCTTGATGTGTACTCCCCCTCATTTGAGAGCACCAAGGGAATGAGTTATGGAAATCTTGGCTACACAAAATATTAGAAGAGAACAAGGCACATATACATGCAAAGCAAAAAAATAGATTCATTCAAGCATCATAGAAAGCATTACAACATTTAATATGCTTAAGGCATATTAATCATAATAAAACAAAAGAAAAGACATAGTCCTATATTGCCTAGAAGGAACACTTGGACTTGCTTGCAACTCATGGTTGATTGATTTATTTGCTTGAAGGATAACATAAGCATAAAGCTTAGTTGTTAGATGGAGAAGGATATGGAGTGGGGTATGGAGCGGAAGAGGTGGCCTTTACGATATTGTATCGTGTTAGGGGTGGAATGGGATGAGATCGCGTGAGTAGATATTCAATCCAAGAAATATCTTCACTCAAGTAAAGGATTTGTTTTTGGAGAAAGATGCAACAAGGGCAATAGTGAGTGTGGTTTGTAACTTGATCCAAGTTGAGAGAGTGAGGAAGGCAATTGTTGTAGGGTGATGATGGAGGTTGCCCTTTGTTGCGTTGTGCAAGATGCATGGCATTGAGATCACGAAGATCATGGATTTGTGATATTTCATCACGGAACTTTTGCTTTTCCGTGGTAATGTGGAGAAAGTCATTGTGTTGATATGAATGAATTGGGTTTGTGTAGTTGGAGTTGTAGTGGGATGGTTGATCAAACTTGTATGGATCATTACAAGTGATTGGAGGATGAGGTGAGTGATTTGGCATGAAGGAAGATGTTTGGCCAATGTTGTATGGTTTGTAAGTAGGATCAAATGAATGTCCTTGTGGATTTGGTGGAAAGTTTAGGAAGTAAGTGGTTGGTGGTGTTGAATGACTTCCAACTTCATGTGTTATGATGGATTTGTTTCGAGGGCTTTTTCTTCGCCAAACGGGTTTTTCCGTCATTTTTGCAAGCCTTGAGGCTTTTGGTTTGGGCTTGTTTGGAGAAGCCATGAAGGGATGAGTGAAGAGTTTTGAGGATTGGGGGTATTTATAGTGTAAGATTTGTGTGTTTATGGATGGATAAAGTTTGTTTGGGAGATTAGGACAAAATGTGTTGGTGAAAATTTGGAAATGTAGGTTGAAATGGGCTAAAAAGCAGAAAAGATTCTGTAAACCCGACCATCAGATGGCCGGTCCCCTTAATGATTAAGGGGGCCGCCTTACAAAATTAAGGGGGCCGCCCATCTGGTGATTTCCAGGTTGCCAGAATTGGGTTTTTGGCAGAAAATTTGCAGAAAGGTTGTGTGTTTGGATTAGAGTTCAAGCAAGTTCAATTCCCTTAGGCAATATAGAATCTAATCTAATCAAGACATAGCATGCATGCAATAACACATAGGCAAAAGAGCAATTAATCAACACATAATAAGCAAGGGGAGGTAAGTAAGGGCAAGATCACTTAAACTTCCTAAGGCACCTACCTTAGATTAAAGGCAAAGGCAATTAGTGAGTGAAAAGCTAGTGATGGATTAAGATGACACCATTATTAGTGAATTTGTCCTAGTAAGTGTCTATATGCAACAAATGTGGAGTTGTGATTGTTTCGACTCCTAGATGCAAAAAGAAATAATGATCCTAAGAAACAATCCAAATGATCTCCTTGATTCAATTTTTGCTCGATCATGAATGTCAAAGACACATATTATATTATATACCTTGACAATTTATGTGAGAGTTTATGCATGATTTTGAAAGACAATGTTTTTAGAATTAGTCAACAATGCAAGAAAAATGATCTTCATGTGATTCCTAGATTGTGAGAATAATTTTTTTTTTAGAGAAAATTGATTGAGTTTTACAAAAAGGTTTATGCAAAGAAAATAAATCTTCTCAATCTTTAGTTTTGTGTGAAATAGATTCCTAGACTCAGAAAAGATGAAATGGAAGAAAAATAAATTTTATGCAAGTATAAATTTGTATTAATTCAATATAATTTAGTCAACTTGTTCCATCATTCCTAATCCTAAACGCAAGTGGTTGAATAATTCACGCTTAAGGGGTTTTGTGAATATATCCGCAATGTTGTCTTCCGATGCAACCTTTTCTATAGATATATTTCCTTTTTGTACATTATCCCTAAGAAAATGGTGACGTATTTCTATGTGTTTAGTCCTAGAGTGTTGCACCGGATTTTTACTTAAATCTATCGCACCTTTGTTATCGCACATAATGGGGACATTTTCTAACCTAATGCCATAGTCTACGAGAGCTTGTTTCATCCATAGTGCTTGTTGACATGCCTTTCCGGTGCTAACATATTCGGCTTCGATGGTAGAAATAGCAAGAGCGGTTTGCTTCTTCGAAAACCAAGACGTTAGACAACATCCCATAAACGTGCAAATACCGCTAGTGCTCTTTCTATCTACGTAGTCTCCCGCATAATCCGAATCCGCATAGATGATGGTTTCTATGCCGGATCCCTTAGGATACCATAATCCTAAGTGTATAGTGCCTTTAACGTATCGGAAGATACGCTTAACCGCTTCTAGGTGAGAGGTTTTGGGATCCTCTTGAAAACGGGCACAAAGGCAGACACTAAACATGATGTCGGGTCTACTTGCCGTCAAGTATAGTAAACTACCTATCATTCCTCTATACTTGGTGTTATCTACGGACTCACCTTCATCGTCCTTTGTGAGCTTTACCTCCGTAGACATGGGAGTTTTCATGGGTTTTGAGTCTTCTAGGCCAAATTTCTTAAGCATTTCCTTAATGTACTTAGATTGGTTAAAAAATATTCCATCTTCTAATTGTTTTATTTGTAATCCTAGGAAGAAGTTAAGTTCACCCATCATACTCATCTCAAACTCACCCTGCATGATTTTGGCAAATTCATCACTCATGTCTTGACAAGTCGATCCAAATATAATGTCATCAACATATATTTAGACAATGATGAGATTTGGGTCTTTCCTTTTAGTGAAAAGAGTGTTATCTACCATTCCCATGGAATAATCATGTTTAATAAAAAAAAAGCTTTTAATCGATCATACCAAGCTTTGGGAGCTTGTTTGAGTCCATACAAAGCTTTCTTTAACTTATAAACATAATCAGGTTTTGCGAAGTCAATGAATCCTGGAGGTTGTGCCACATATACCTCCTCATTGATAAAACCGTTAAGGAATGCACTTTTCACGTCCATTTGGAATAACTTAAAATCTAGGGCGCAAGCATAGGCAAGTAATATCCTAATCGATTCTAGTCTAGCTACGGGGGCATAAGTTTCGTCATAATCAATTCCTTCCTGTTGATTATAACCTTGGGCAACTAACCTAGCTTTATTCCTAGTAACTATTCCATTCTCGTCTAACTTATTCCTATATACCCATTTGGTTCCTATGATGGTCATATTCTTTGGATTTGGGACTAATTCCCAAACATCATTTGCCTTAAATTGATTTAATTCTTCTTGCATAGCTATAACCCAACTTTCATCCTTTAAAGCCTCGCTAATATTCTTAGCTTCTATTGCTGAGAGGAAACAAAAGAAATTGTTTTTATCTTGGGCTTGTGACCTAAGGGTTCTTTGGTTAAGATGTCCTATTATATTATCTAATGGATGTGATCTAGATTCTTTAATATTAATAGTTTCGTAATTTTCTAAGTGAATGTCTTCATTATCATTTCCTATGGGTTTTGTTTTACTAACCTCAATAGCTTCATCTTCGACTAAATCATCATCTTCTAAAGGTAATGTTTTAGGAGGTGGTGGTGTTTCATCAAATGTTACATTTAGTGATTCGTCTACTTTCATGGAGTGTTTGTTAAGTATTATATATGCTTTGCTATTTTGTGAGTATCCTAAAAATATTCCTTCATATGATTTTGGATCAAACTTAGTGAGGTAATCCTTAGTGTTTAAAATATAGCATTTACTTCCAAATACCCTAAAGTAGTTTAAGTTTGGTTTTCTACCTCTTAATAACTCATAAGGAGTTTTTCCTAGAATTCTTCTAATTGATACCCTATTTAAAATATAAGTTGATGTATCTACGGCATGACACCAAAATTTTTGTGGGATGGATTGTTCATTTAACATAGTTCTACTCATTTCTTGTAGTGACCTATTTTTTCTTTCTACTACGCCATTTGATTGAGGAGTACGAGGAGCGGAGAAATTGTGAGATATTCCATTTAACTCACAATATTTTCCGAATTGTACTTCGTTATCAAATTCCCTACCATGGTTCGTCCTAATGGCAACTATTGAGCATCCTAATTTATTTTGAATCATTTTACTAAATATTTCGAATTTTTCAAAGGCTTGGGTTTTGTCACTTAAAAAACTAGTCCACGTGTATCGTGAGTAGTCATCTACTATTACTAAGGTATATTTTTTTCCTCCATAGCTCCGCACAGCGGATGGACCAAAAAGATCCATATGTAATAATTCTAGGCACCTAGTAGTGGATACTATATTCTTAGCTTTGTGACTAGCATGAGCTTGTTTTCCAATTTTACATGCATCATAAAAATGCTTGTCATATTTTAGATTAGGCAAATTTCTAACTTATTCCTTAGAGGCCAAAGATTGTATTAGTTGCATGTTAGCATGTCCTAATCTCCTATGCCACAATGTAGAGTCTTCATCTAGGGTCGCTAGGCATATCCTATCCTCAGGTTTGTTTCCTAGTTTCATAACATATATGCCACCTTTCCTAATTCCTCTACCTATAATTTTTCCATTCTTAACTATTTCGCTATCCTCTTCAGTAAATGTGACTCTACATTTATTATCACATATTTGTCCTACACTAAGCAAGTTATATGTTAAATTATCTACATGCTCTACATTTTCAATAGTAAGAGAGTCTTGAGAAATCGTACCTTTGCCAATGATTTTTCCACGTAAGTCACTACCAAAAATAACGTTACCTCCATTGTATGCCTTGTATGTAGGGAATAGCTTGCGGTTCCCCGTCATGTGCCTTGAACATCCGCTATCTTTGATCCATTCGTCAGGTTCCAAGTCAATTCCTAAACATATTTCGTCGGTTTCTTTTGCCATGAAACACCTTTCGTCTCTTGGCTTTTCAACTTCTTCTTTGTCACTATCACTCCATGTTCCACTAACAAAAGCACCTTGATTTTCATAACCCGGTGGCTTTAGACATTCGCCAATTAGATGATTTGGACTTCCACATCTAAAGCACTTTCTTTTCCCGTAGTTGTCACTTCTATTCCTTTGGAATGCTTTTCTTTCGTCTCGTGATGATCTAGTGAATCTTCCTCGTCTCTTGAAGAACTTCTTGAATTCTCTTACGGCCATTGCATATTCTTCGTCTTCACTTTTGTCACTTGAATCATCATCATCACTGGGTTCCTTTTTGGCTTTTAGAGCAATGGATTTGGTTTGTTTTTTCTTGACTTTGACCGTTTCCGAATCTCTTCTTATGATTTCTTCATGAACCTTCAAGTTGCCAATTAGTTCATCTAGTGATAACGTCATCAAGTTCTTTGATTCTTCAATTGTCGTGACCTTAGCTCGCCATTTTGGATGCAATGCCCTAAGAAATTTCCTAACACAATTTTTACTACAAAATGTCTTATCAAGTGCTTTTAAACTTGTGATGATAGTGTTAAACTTAGCAAAAACATTATCAATTGATTCCTCTTCCGGAATCGTAAATTGTTCATATTGTTGTACAAGAAGATCTATTTTATTATCTTTGACTTGGCTATTACCTTGGTGAGTAATTAGTAAAGAATCCCAAATTTCTTTGGCGGTTTTACACATAAAAATTCTTTCATATTCTTTGCGTGGTAACGCATTATAAATTACCATTTTAGCCTCATTATTTTTTGCTAATTTCTTTTTCAAATCATCATTTTGTTCTTCGAAAGATACAATTTCATTCATTTTAGTTTCAACATTATATTGAATAGGAGGAAAATCACCAAATGTAATAATATGCCAAAGATCAAGATCTTTTGATTTCACATACGTTTCGAATCTATTTTTCCAATATAAAAATCCATCACATTCAAATAGTGGTGGTCTTTGCATAGATTGCCCTTCTAAATATTTTTCAGATTCCATAGATCGTTACAAGTTTTAAAATACAATATATTTTAAAAATCTTGCTAGACGTGGCTCTTGGTACTAATTGTGGAAAACTAGAAGGGGGGTTGAATAGTTTTACGTCTTTTTAATTCGTTATAAAAGATAGTTTTAGTGTTTTCTTAGCTTTTAAAAACTTAGATTCGATAATATGTGATCTCAAGTCTTGTACAATATAAACAATTAACAATACACAATATATATCAATGATAAGTAATGAAATAAGTAAGAGATGGAAAGATCGAACCGCGAGACAAGAGATTTATAGTGGTTCGGCTACAAGGACACCTTCCTTGCCCTACTCCACTCCCCGAGCACCTAACTCGAGAGTTTTCTTCACTATATCAACAAGCTCCTTTATGGCGGAGAAAACCGTACACACCAATTTACACACCAATTTTCACACCACAACTTCGTCACACCTAAGTCACAACTTCTTCAAATCAATCTACTTCACAACTAACTACTCCACACCTATCTTCTTCACACCAATCTAGTTCCTAACTTTTCTTCTTCACACCAAACTACTAACTAATCACACAATCTATATCTAGCACAACTATCTACAATCAAATATTCACAACAATCTTCACAAAGAATAATGTAAATGATCTTTGATGATGCACCAACAACTTGGATGTGGAGATCACAACAAGTTGTAATACTTCTTGTCTTGAGGGATAGAAGTATTCTTCTCTTGCACTTGAGAAAATGAAGTTTGTATCACTTTGAAACAAAGAATTATACACTTATGATCAAAGGATAAGAGAATAGAGATATGGATCTAGATCAGAAAGTTTAGAAGTGCAAAAGGTGAGAAAATTCTGAGGGATGAACCAGTATTTAAAGGGGGGGGGGGGGGAAATACTGTTCTGGAGCGTGGCCGGTCCCCTTAATGATTAAGGGGACCGCCTAAGGAATTAAGGGGGCCGCCCCTTCAGAACGTTGGTTTTTCTTGTCTTTTAGTGGGGAATATTTTTCTGGATAGAATTTGCCATTTTTGGTTGGAAATTTTAAATCAAATATTTATAATGAATTAAACATATTCTTTTAATTCCAAAAATAATTTTGTAAAAGATATAAGATGTTTAATGCATTTTATAAAAAATCTAGTGATTAGAGAAATTTCCTTTGATCATGAAATGTAATAAACTCTTTGTTTATTCATACCTTAAGTGATATGGAATCAAAGACAAGTATTAAGCACTAAAAACTTGTTTACGTCATAAGTTTTAGATTAATGAGTTTATGCTTTGTAATTATCAAAACATAGAGACATTGTTAATTATGCTAACAATGTTTTAAGACATTATTTATGTCAACAAATCTTACGAAGCTCCTAAGCCTTCAAGCCAAGTGAACAAAATCACTTCTTCATGCGAATTATGTAGTGGTCCCCATGACACTCGTGATTGTGTGGAACTCCCCGGAACAGCTTTTGCGTACTACGCATCCTCGCGTACTGACGAAGCGGGAGATAAGTGGTACACTTTCAAACCCGAGCCAAACCCTTACGGTGATTCCTACAACCCCTCTTGGAAAAATCACCCAAACCTTAGGTGGAAACAAAATCAAGCCAATTCTTCTAATCCGCCTAATCGTTACCAACCAAACGGTCCACCCTCCAACCGTACTTTCAATCTTGAAGGATTGATGTCTAAGTTCATGGCATCTCAAGAAGCTCGCATATCTAAGTTTGAAGCCGATTTCAAACAAAAGCAAAGCGAGATGCCCACCAAAATTGACGCATTGTTGAAAGTTCTTAATGACCGAGAAATGGGAGCTCTCCCAAGCGACACGGTCAAGAATCCGAAACTAAACGTTAATTCCATATCATCAGTTTCGTCACCCACTTCGTGTCCACAATACTACTCGGTTAAATCAACGAGCACATGTTTCAAAAAAAACCAAATTCTTCAAAAGGACCAATCAAGTAAAACACCCGATATAAAACCGGTCAAAAGTATAGTTGAAACACCTCCCACGCAAGACCTTGACGATGAATTCAAGGAACTTCACCTTGAACGCCCCATCATTGATGTCTTAGCCCGTGCTCCCTACTATAGTGCCCTCCTAGAAAAGTATGAGAAGTTTAAAACAAGTTGCCTAAAAAGCTTGATGATCCGGGTATATTTGTTTTGCCTTGTAAGATAGGAAGATCCGAAGCTTTCGACACACTAGCCGATTTAGGGTCAAGCCTCAACTTGATTCCCTTATCCCTATTCATTACTCTTAAGCTAGGAAAGTTAGAGGAAACGGAGGTATTGATAGGTCTAGCGGATGGAAGTATTGCCCACCCGGTTGGAATGATTAAGGATGTAGTTGTTCACGTAGGAAAGTTAACTATCTTAGCGGATTTTCACGTCCTAGACATGGTTAGTGACACTACATGCCCATTGTTAGTAGGAAGAGGATTTTTAGCAACCGCTAGTGCCATGATAGATTGTAAGGAGTCTAAGATAGCGATAGGTGAAGGCGATACTTGGTCTGTATACGATGTTAAGAAGCATAGTTATGATTGTGATGATGAACCGACACCACATTGGGTAGAGATGAATAGGAGACCGTTTAGATATGGACCTTGGATAGAAAGGAACTTTATAGGACCTCAACGCCCAGTCTATCTAGAAAAGGATTTCATTGAAAAGACACATTCGGTGGAACAACTCATAACTAGAGATGAAGAGCTAGATCCTTTTGAGGACCCCTTAGTCTTTAGGAAGATGATTGAGTTCTTGAGCGTAATGCCTATTAATATAGAGATGAATAAATGGAAAAGAGAGGGAGACAAGTGTAAATGGAGGTGGGACAAACCACCTAAAGAAGGTGACGGATCATGGCATATGAAGATGACTTTGTATGATCCGGATGGGGAAAAGTTTGGAAGGTCATACCGTACTAAGAAAACCGATAGGAAGTTGAAACCTAAGTTTGATCCCAAAGATGTCCTCAATGAGGAACTCACCCGTATCACGTAGTAACCCATGACCTTGAGTCTAGCTACAAGACTCGTAAATAAAGAAAAGCGCTTCTTGGGAGACAACCCATGTTTTGTGTGATTTTATTTTGTTTGTTTGTTTTGCTTCCGTATGCATGCTTTATTTTTATCGTTGGTAGATCATGTTTCTAAACTAAATAGTGGAAATACTTTATTTTGTTGTTTGGCTTAGTCTTAACTTCACCTAAAGGTATTTTTGCAAAAGATAAGTGTAAGGGGAAACCCCAAATATGTTTTTAAGAAACAAACCGATCATGATTCTCCACAATATTAAGTAAACATGTATATTAGTATTTGTTAGAGTCAAATGCTTGTACCGAGTCATAATGAAGTTTTGCAGGATTTTCCAGGAAGTAGGATGAAGTTTTTCTAGAAATTTTCCGGAAACTTAACATAAGAATTTCTGCAGGTCACTTCTGACGGCGTCATGAATTTACTCTTGACGGCGTCACGTGTAAAAATCTGGAAATTTTACCAGTTTTGTTTTTCTAACGGAGTCTTAAAGTTTTTGTTGAATTATTAGTTTTATAATCTTCAGGAAATCTGCAAACTTCATTCCACAAGCATTATATCTTATTTTGTTTTCTAGGATTTAGTAACTTATGTAGATTGCCGCCGATTTTATGCGAGGTTGCCTTGTCTGTTTTCTCAGGATTTACAGGTTATGTATGACAAGAAGATGATTTATTTTTCTGGAAGGGAAGCTTTGATTGTTCATTTTCTTGGAGGAAGATCTAACCTGGCCACCTTATTATCCATACCGAGCGAATCAGGGGAGTATTTGATTTCATTCTTTTTACTTTTTTCACTTTTACATTCTTTACTTGAACATTGGGGACAATGTTCAACTTAAGTGTAAGGGGAGGGTAAAATGATGATACCTTACAGATACACTTTCGCTTGAGTTTGTTTGTTTGATTGTAGATGTGTAATAAAACTATGAGAAATACATGTTAGTGCAATTTTAGCGCCAAATTTAAAATTTTTTATAACATTTAGGAGTGAAACTTTAGCCATAGCAAGCGTCTCATGGATAGGAGATTGTATGACTAGCACATAACCGTACTATTCAGAAAAATTTTCCACCCAAATATGTGAGATTCGCCTTTAGATTTGATAGAAAAAGCATTTACTATTAGTGCTTTTGAGTGTACCGGTAGCATTTAGATTCTAGAACTTGCGTTAGTGATGCATCCCGAGACCGCTAGTGAGACTACATTCGTGTAGTAGGATTTACTACATGATAAGAGGCATTAGGATCACCCTTGTGTTAAACCCGTATCATAATTACTTGACCATTTAAGTCATATTACTTGGCTAGTTAAGTCAATTAATTTTTCCTACACCCTTAGCGTTGTACTCATTTTTAGTACACGAAACCCCTAGTATACCCCTCTGAGCCTATCTTTTCGTTTCTAACTTTAAGCATCTTACTTAAAGGAAGAATTTGTTACACCCCACTTAAATGTACACCCAAATCGCCTTATCCTTCCGTGTATGCACTCATCTTTAGTGCATTATTGTTATTTGTTAAACCCTAAGTTAACTATCTAATTGATTACATGGTTGCTAAGTCGAGTCATATCATTGTACATATTGTTTTGGGACGATTGGGACTCATGGGTAAAGTACTTATTTTATGGAGTAATGGGGAAGAACATCATATATTACCCCCATATGTACGTTAATCTTAAAAGTACTCCAAGTGTTTTGATTTTCTTAATTCGAGTCAATAGATTAGTTTATTGTAAAGTATGTAAAAATTCAAGTGTAAGGGGAATGTTCATTCCCCATGATGTGTATTTTGGATGGTAGGGTAAGAGTGTATGCAAAAAAAAAAAAAAAAAAAAAAAAAAAAAAAAAAAAAATCGAAAAAACAAGAAAAAGAAAAGAAAAAAATAGAAAAAGAAAAAGAGAAAAAACATACGGACTACCATCCCGTTTCATTCTATGTTTGTTTTATGTTTTTGTTATTTTCATTTATTAGCTTAAGTCGAGTCTGGTCTTGGCTTAGCAACGCCATATTGTACATGTAATTAACCAAGATTGTTAACTCGCCACCAGTAAAGACTGCCTATATCCAACAAAACCGTGTATTTCATATCCCTACACCTAACGTTACAACCCTTTAAAAGACCTCTTTGATAGTTTATCCTAGGTACTTACGCCATGTGGTGCAGGTTTGATCCTTTCCCAAGCCTATGGTAATCTATTTTTCTATGACAGGTAGTGAGAGATATCTTCCGTTTCCATATTGTAATTTATACTTTATTACACCCGAGAGATGTGAGTATCTAAACACTATTTGTGAGGTGCTAGTATATGACCTCCGTGCTTGTCTTTGGTCTTTAGTGGAACGATTATTTGTTGTAATTACTTTTATATTAGTGTTAAATGACCCCTAACTTGTATTTTGATTAGAATAAAAGCGCATTTGCTGACAAGCAAATCTCAAGTGTAAGGGTATATGATGAGGCGAAAAATGAACCACTTTTAGGGGGTCATTTAAGCCCGGAATTGAATTTATTTGATCAAATATTACCCTAAATCATTCCTTTGTGATTTTAGGTACTTTGGGAGTGAAATCTGGAAAAGGAAGCAATTCGGACGTTTTTGGAGCATAAAAGTGAAGAAAATGCCAAAGACTTAATTTTCCATGCTGGGAACAGTATATGACGGCGTCAAGAAGGCAATCCTGACGGCGTCAAGAGTAAAAACCATGACGACCCAGTACAAACATGAAGGCGTCACAAGTAGAGCGTCAAGAGTTAAATGTGTGACGGCCTGCAAAAGAGGACTACATGACGGCGTCAGATGTAGATCTAGGCAGTCCGAGGATTTATTTAAGGGCGAGATGACGGCGTCGGACCTTTGTTCTTGACGCCGTCACCTCCTAAAATCTATATATAGTTTTCTTATTTTTATTCATTAAAAAAAGGGAACTTGTGTGGAGAAACCCGAAGGCCGATCCATGTACGAATTTTACAGCTTTTCAAGGGTTTTCAACCCTTGAAACCTTACATGTGCTATTGAGATAAGTATTCTCTTAATTCAATCAATATGTCTATGTGTTGGTTGTCTATATCTTGTGCTTGTCTTGATTTCAACATGCTAGGCTAGATTTATCTTGTGTTTGCTTAGATCTAATGAAACCTAGATGTTAATTATGTGTTGATTACTTGTTTATGGTTGTATTGGATGAATGATTTCAATGTTAGGCTTAAGAAAACTGGCAGATCTCCAATTGGTAACATCCTTGAACGTCTTAGGAAACATGAACCAATGTGTACTAGGTTTTATTGGTTGTATTTAATGCATGAGTAAATTCTAATGATCCTATGTTAGGAGCTTCTTGCAGGCTCGACATAGGAGTGAAGTAGGCACTCATAGGATTGGGGAAGTAAGTACGCCACCCCATGAATGGTATTAAGGAATACAATCTGTCATCCACGCAACTATAACAAGTAATTAACATGTAAAAGATATCTAGGGAGTAGTGAAATCTAAGTAAACACATTTTTCCCACATATTGCTCACAACTTTAGTTTAAAATAGTTTTATTTTCATTTTAGTATTTTATTTTGATTGCATCTTAGTATTGGGTTAGTTGACTAGCAACTAATTCCGCCCAAATCCTTCAAACCCGAGATTTTAACTTGCTTTCTAAAAAATATAAAAAATACAAAAAGAATCATCCCTCATCTCTAGATCTAATATTTAGGTTTTCTAATCCTAGTGACACTATTCCTAGCTGAACGATCAATCCCCCGGTACTTGTCATTATACTATACTACATCGATCAGGTACACTGCCTGGTGGGGGTTGTAAGCTTCTCAAGATCCCTTGAGAGATAAAGCCTGGTGCAATCCCTACGCATCAGATATCTCGTTAAAAGACGAAAAACAATCAGAAACCAGCAAAAATGAGCATGAGAGTAGAACATGTGTAATTCAGTCAATGAAAGTCAATTCAGAGCCTTAGAAGTCCTCAGAGATATGTGATTTATCAGTTTTTGATCCTTGGATGAAGTTTCATGAAAGTGTCAGAATTGGTCCTCCAAGATTCAGACTTTAGCAATTTTAGTCCCTGGAAGATACTTTTCATATTATGACATCTATGATCCTTGGAAAAATAGATGTTTACATCATGAGCCCTTGGAATTTATTTTGAAAGAAGTACAGCTTTAATCCTTGGAGTTTCATTTTCTACACTTCTAGTCCTTATATTTCTAATTACCATAAATCTGAAAATTACACTACAAAGTCCAAATCCAAAATACCACATCCAAAACAATCCAAAGCCGAAAGAGAAAACTATCACCCAAGCCCAGTCCACAATCCGGGTCAACATCCCACCCACGGGTCATGGTCAAACCTAAGTCAAAATACCATTAAAATAATCTTACCCAACTCCCGTCCCCCAAAATAACCCACGCCCAGAAATTACTATACATACATGAACCCTAATTTACCCCGCTCCCTTAATTACAACAATTAAGGGTATTTGAGTCATATCAAAGGGTGTCAGACGTGTCAGGGAATGTCAGGGGATCTAAGAAACACACATGGGGACAGATGGCAGATGATGATTGGGAGCTACACATCATTCATAGTGATCCAAGGGTGCTTATCATTAAGGAAATGATTGAGGGATGATCAAGGGCTCAGAATGAGATTCAAGAAGCACACCACACAGATTGCCAAGCTGGCAATCTTTGGATACTCCTCTCTAGATCTTTCTATTGTATGCTATAAATAGATGCTTAGTGTAGCTTGTTTAGGGTGTAGAGTTTTTGAGTAGCAAAGCTCTGCCAAAATTTCCACTTGTATTAGTTTAGTTTAATTGTAATTGTTTTATTTTATTTTAATGAAATCAGTTTTTACATTTAATCAATTCAATTGTTAGTTTACTTGTTATTGTTTCAGCTTATATCTTTAAGTTCTTAGTTAATTCAGCTTGTTTACTTTTCATAAAAGATAGTTTTCAATTTCAGTTTGAATATCATTTAGAAGTTCATTAAAATTAGAAAATATAAAAATAGAAATAGATTTGTTATAAATCAGACTTTGGTAAAATTTGTTTGTAGTTTAATTCATTTAACTTCAGCTCTACATAGCTTTTGGTTAGGATTATTTCAGTTTTAATTGTTAAAAAGCTTGTGGTCAAAATAAGTCAACTATTTTGATTCAATAGGTACATGGAGCTGATTTGGTAGATTGAGATAGATTTGGAAGATCCCAGCCTATCTTAAAGATAGGCAAGCTCAGTGAAACCCTCTGTTCATGTTGAGGGTAATTTCTCATTGTAAGTTCTGTTTTCACGTGTTGCTTTATTTGTAGCTTAGATCTGAGATACTTAGTTCCTGTGGATTTTAATTGTTATTGATAGTTGATATTGCATCTGTGTTTGTTAATATAGCTCATTGAATTAGTAGTTTTGTGATAATTGGTTTTAATTGTAGTTTCATTATAGTTACTATCCATTGAAGGGGTGTTTGGATCTGCCTTTTGTTGTATGTTGCAGTTGTTTGGTTGCTGTCTAATGGTCTCACTTATGTCACACTAGTGTAGAATTAGAAAGTTTAATACTAAAAACAGTAGTATAAATTTGAAATAGTCAAAAGTAGTTATAAATTTAGCTTAAATAATAGTGTAGAGTTAGACAGTTAGTGAAACTCTAGTTGTAGTTACATAATCAGTTAAAATAAGCTCAATTCAGTTTATTATTAGCTTAATTCATTTAGTAATAGTAGATTAGGTGGATTAAAATTAGAAATAGTCAATGTAACTTAGCATTAGAAAAGTCAACTGGTTCAGGATTTAGCATCCTACAGGCTGCTGATCTTGGGCTCAATTTAGGTAGTATAAGATTGTTTCTGATAGGGTATTTGGTAGTTTTAGTTACTCAGTAGTATAGTTGAGCTTTTACCCCCTTAATATTGAATCTTAGAGCTTATTTGGACCAGCTTATTGGTTCTGCTAATTAGTGGTTTGAGCATGGTATCTGTTTTGGTACTTTAGGGCTGCTAGTGCCTTATAGCTCTTGTAATTGTGATAATTTGGTGTATCTGAGTTTCTGTTAGTGTGTATTAGTGGTTTCCATTGTACTTGTTCTTTTAGCTTATTCTGGATTGCTTTTTGCTTTTCATTAGATTTACCTAGACTGCTTATTACTTAATCCTACTGCTTCTGAGCTTATCTCTATTCATTTTTGAGTATCACTGAGTTTATTAGAGTATATCACATCTGTGGTTTTAATCTGGTTTAGTTTTATGGCAAGTGCTTAATAATAAGTACTTGCCATAAGCTGTTTTATAAGCGAATAAGCACTTCTGCTTAATATTTTCTTTTCAAAATTTTTCTGCAAGCTTTGCATATTATTTTAGATTTTCTGTGAATTTTTCAGATTTTTCCAAGTTGGTTTACTATTTTTCTTAATTTTTCTTCATTAATAATCATTTTTAAATCCTTTTTATTATACAAAAATCAATAAAAATTCAGAAAAATACAAAAATATTTTAGTAAATTCTTTTATTATATTTTAGATTTTTCAGTTAGATTTTATATTTTTCCCATTAATTTTTACATTATCCTTTATTTTTAATTACTTTTTAATTCAATAAATAGAAAATAATTCATAGAAAATAAATAAAAAGCAAAAAAAAAACTTTTCTTTTTCTTAGAATTCTTTTTAATAGTTTAAGTTTTTTAGAAATTTGTTTCACACTTGTAGGATCATTTTTCAATAAAAGGTGACATTTTATTTCGTACGCTACGTTTAATATCGCGTTTGCATTTCCGTTTTCTAATTTTAGACACTTGTGCATATATAGCTTGAATTTTTTGCATAATTCACTATTTCTTTTCATATTTTAAATTTCACCATCACTCTTCACTATTCACTTTTCACTACACGGTTCACGAATCGATTATTTGAGATTTCGTTTAACCTTCGTTCGGATACGACTCAGTAAATCCGTGTTTCTCGCGGATTTCATCGAAACTTAATATATATACTATAATTGAGCAATCAATTTTTGGCGCCGCTGCCGGGGAAGGTTGAAGAGAGTTTTTGAATATTCGTTTTGAAAAATCGTGTTTTGATAAGCCTTCCTCTATCTTGTATATATTTTCTATAAAAATATAAAAATTGTAAAATTCAAAACACTTTTCCTAAATTGTTTACAAAAATAATAAAGTTACAGCCTCGACTCTCCCGTGGAAGGGAGGGCGTTCTAAACCAAATAAGTCTCTCAATATAACAAAAACGTGAAATTAGTTGTTTATCAGATTACTTCAATTTCTACGACTGATTAAGCGGGAAAAACGGAAAGCTAAGACATTAAATTGCTATCTGAAGGAAGAAACACTCTTCTTTCCCGGCCCGTCGCGAGTGGTTTGAAGGAAACGGTTTTCGATTAACGTAACGTTTTATACAAAGAAAAACAAAAGAAATAAAAAGTTTTTGAGATAAAAAATAAAAATAATAAAAAGATTTTCCTTTTTCTTTTCTTCTTCTTTTCCTTTTTGATTTTGTTTTTGGTGTATGCACGCCCGTTCTTCTTTTGAGAGTCTTACATCTCCATTTTTAAACCCCGAGCGGGTTTTACGACATAATAGTCGGGTTCATTTCCTTGACAACGAGGAGATGAACCAAAACGAACAACACAACGGACCCCCGCCGATGGGTGGTCCTCAACATAATGTTATTCCTCCGATAGGACAACAACCGACTTTTGACCCACGTCCGATGGAAGAACAACTCCAATCACCATTCAATGGTGTGAGGAGAGCTTTTGTGATTCTGGACATCAATGCCAATTTTGAGATCAATCACGGATTACTCAACTTAATCACGGGTATATCCTTTTACGGGTTTGATAACGAAGACCCATATGCTCACATCAGAAATTTAACCGACATCGCTGAGACCATTAGAATGAATCAAGTTCCTCACGATGTGGTGAAATTGAAGTTATTTCCTTTCTCCCTAAAAGGGGCAGCCCGGACTTGGCTAGAAAAGGAACCGCCAAATTCGATTCACACTTGGAATGATCTTGCTTCCAAGTTTGTGAACTATTTCTATCCTCCCTCTAAAACTTCTAATCTACGTTCCCAAATCTTTCGATTCAAACAAGCTTTTGATGAGTCGTTTAGTGAAGCTTGGGATCGATTCAAAGATTTGATGGAAAAATGTTCGAACCATGGGTTCACATCCCTTCAGCAGATTGACACTTTCTATAATGGGTTATGTCATGTTGACCAAGACTCACTCAACTCTGCTGCGGGTGGGAACTTGTTGGCTCGAAACACGAATGATGCTTTCATGATAATTGAGAATAAGGCTCGTGTGAGAATGTCTAGAAATAAACCTCAAGTGTCTAATAATGGTAAAAATAATGATGAAATGATGAGTATGCTATTGGCTCTTACAAAGAAAGTTGATGCAATTTCAATTGAAAAATCAAATCATCAAGTCAATGTGGTTAGTCATGGTTGTGAGACTTGTGGTGGTCCACATTTGTATTATGAATGTCCGGCCACCGGTGCCTTTTCTCATGAGAATGCGTATGCTGCAAATACGGGTAACAACGGTTACCCACAACCTTAAGGAGATCAAAATCTTCTCAGCTACCGTTCTACTAATTTTCTTGGACCACCCGTTCTCGAACAACCAAACCAAGTCAATCAAGTAAACCAGAATCATAATGTGCAGAATCGTAATAATCAAGGAAATCAAAATCAGAGTCGAGCTAATAACGGTTTTCAAAATCATAATCAAGGATTTAATCAAAACCGGGGTTTTCAAGGTAATTACAATCAAGGCCCGCCTCAAGGGAATTTTCAAAACCAAGGAAACTATGGAAACCCTGGGAATTTTCAGAATACAAATCATGGGAATCAGAATCATGGTAATTTTCAAAACCGTGGTCAGAATTTCAACAATAATCAAAAACAAGGTGTTATTCAAAATATGTCGCCCACGGATGATTTGATTAAGCAATTGCTTCAAAACCAACAATCTTTTATGGTGAAATATGAAGAGTCAACACGGTTGTTTGCTAATCAAATCAGTGACATTAACAAACGTTTAAATGATCGACCCTCGGGTTCGGGTACTACATCTCTTCCAAGCAACACGATCGCAAACCCGAGGGGCGAGATCAAGGCGATCACGACTCGCAGTGGTGCTAAATATGATGGACCCACAGCTTCTACTACCTCTTCTTCTTCGTCTCCTCCTAAGGTAGTGGACTGTGAGACCGAGGTGACAAAGGACCCGGTTCCTCCTACTAATAACGGAGGTTCTGAAAACGTCCAACCTCCGGTTATCCAAACGTCAAAAGATAAAGAAAAAGTCATTTCTGAAAACAATGTGAAATACAAGTCAAAATTGCCATATCCATCAAGATTTAATGATGAAGAGCTCCGTGCAAAATCTAAAAAACAAATGGAAAAGTTTCTCGATATTTTTTAAAAATTGCACTTTGATATAAGTTTTATGGATGCTCTTGTGTACATGCCAAAATTTTCCTCAACGTTCAAAAACCTCATAAGTAAAAAAGAGAAATTGCTTGAATTAGCCGAAACGCCGATAAATGCTCAATGCTCCGCGATTCTTCTCAAGAAGCTTCCCGAGAAGCTTGGAGATTCGGGAAAGTTTCTCATTCCTTGCTCGTTGAAAGATCAAGAGGTTTGCAACGCCCTGGCCGATTCAGGTGCAAGTATTAACCTTATGCCATTATCGATCTATGAACAACTTGGAATGGGGGATCTTAAACAGACGAGAATGACTTTAGAGCTTGCTAATCGTTCGATTACTCATCCGGTTGGAATTGCTGAAGATGTTTTTGTTCGTGTGAATTCATGTACTTTTCTGGCAGATTTTGTTGTTGTTAATTTCGAGGCTTATCCGAGAGTTCCTCTTATATTAGGGAGACCTTTTTTGCGAACCGCAAAAGCCCTAGTAGATCATTTTGAGGATACTCTAACTTTACGACATGATGATGACATAATGATTTTTAAAGCCGATGCTTCAAAATCAAAGAAGTATTCCGTAAAAAGTGTTGATGTTTGTGATTATTCTTTTGATGATTTTGTGAAAACTTTTGTCTCCGACTCTTCCCCCATCATTTCCTACAACTAAGGAATATGATTCTTTTTGGGAAGGGGTCGATGAATTCCTTGCTATAGATACGATCCCGTTTTCTGAGATTGAGGAATCTTACTTTGATTCGGAGGGAGATATTATTTTTCTTGACAATTTGTTGAACGATGAACCATCAATCCCTCCGGATAAAGTTAAGAAAAAGATTGAGCTTACAATTGACGATCCTCTGGAGCCCGAGCTCGAGGAATTTTTACCCGACTTTGAGAGTTTTTCCTTTGATACAACTGAGGTGATGAGTGGCAATCCCACTTATCGTCCTAATTTTTCTCCGACTTATGAAGCTTTTCAATTTAATATCGATCACTCGGAAGAGACGAGTCGTGGCAGTACCACTTCTCTTGCTCTTATCTCTCTTCCGGAGTATGATTCGTTTTGTTTTGATACGATTGAATGTGAATTTGAAAAGATTTCTAATCCAGAATATGAAAGTTTCAGTTTTGATCTTCAAATTGATCATGATCCGGGTGGTGTTCTTAAAAATGAAAGTTTTAATGAAAATTTTATCCCAACCCTCCCACCCGGGAAAGTTTTTAAAATGAGCTTGAATGATAAGATTTATAATTTCACAATTATGAAGTTTTCTTTTGATGATGATGAGTTTTCATGATGGTTATCATGACATTCTTTCCTTTTCTAACATTTGGTGTGATTTCTCTTATCCGTCACTCCGTTAGGAGTGAGGATGTTGTTTTTGACCCTGGTATCGTTTCTAATAGTTTTCATTATTAGAATACCATCGGTTATCTCTTCGGGGTAGAACTTTCAAATAATTCATATGTTTAACCAAATATTTTGAATGAAAGCCCGCATGAGACTATTTTTCCACGGATCTTTCCCAAGGACGAATTAATTCGGGGATCGAGTCAAGCTCATGTGACTCGATGAACAAAAACAAGCGCTTCGTGGGTGGCAACCCATGCTTATCCATTTTCATCTTCTTATTTTTCTTATTTCTAACAAATAACGTGAGGAGGGGGTGCCTCTTCTACTCTTATGTTTCGTGGTTGTTTGTGATGTTTGTTTAGGATTGTCCACGATTTATGATGACTCTCGTGCTCGTTATCTTCTCTCCACTCGAGTTTCATTCATCGGTGCTTTTGGAAATCCTATATCCGTGAATCTTATCGACTAACGTTTTCTTTGGCATAATTAATAAACGGCCCTATAATTTTGTTAGGATTGCTTTAACCCACAAAACATTGAGGACAATGTTTAATTCTAGTCTGGGGGAGGGTGAATCTTCGATTCGATTTGACCTTACATTTGTCGTGAACTCTTGCAACTCCGTTTTTCCACCAAAAATAAAAAAAATTGAAAATTTTCAAAAATTTTGAAGAAAAATGAAAGAAAAAGTCATGGAGAAGCACAAAAAATGAGAAAAATTGAAAAATTGTGCAAAAATATAATAAAAGTTTGAATGAGTGTTTTGACACCTTGTTGACTTTCCAGCTGGCGAGAGTAGGAATAAATATTTTGACTTGACCGGGCGTGTTGAGCCCTAGCTTGTTCCCTTAACCAATGATAATCACATAAGCTTGTGCTAGTCTTTTACACAAGGAGCTATAAAATGGGAATTCTTTCTTAAGAATCTGCAAGTTCCCGTGCTTGACTTTATACATGCGCAGCTTAAAAGCTTTCGCTAGTCTTTTACATAAGGAGCTAGAAAATGCGAATTTTTTTTCTAGAATTTGCAAGTTTCCGTATCTGACTTTATATATGCGTGGTTGATTATCGGCTAAGTATTCGCGGGTTTCATTATTTGGAATCTTAAATTGCGAAGAGCGAGAAATGATAGAGTTTATTTAGAAGTTAGATGCTAAACGTGGAGTAGTTGGTTCTCTTTAGAGCTCATAAAAGGTACTTGTGGCTTTTTGCTCCCATAAAATACGTCACTGATATATAATAGATGTTCTTGGTTAATTAGTGGTATTTAGGTTTGGATAATATTTAGTTCTTTATTTTCTCAAGAGAATCTTTGCTTTAAAAGTTGGGTACATATCAAGGAACATCAAAAATAAGAGCAAAAAGTGAAAAAAATCAAAAGTCAAAAGTTGATTATGCATGTGGTTTTGGAGCTACCTGATAAGCTTCCATTGATGTTATCAGAAAAGTAGAGAAAGAAAAGTATGAAAAATATGAGAAAAGTATGAGAAAAGTGAAAAATGAAAAAAGTGAAAGTTGAAAGTTGTATGAATAAGAGCTTGAATGTAAATAAGTTGTTGGCACGTGAGGTGCGTGTGAATGATTCTGAATTGGGCACATGAGGTGCACGTGCAGTACTCCGCAACTTATATTTATGATATTGTATGTACTTAAATTCCTTGATGTGGACCGAATTTCTATTGCAGAGGTTCTTAAGAGAAATGGAAAACTACTTATCGTTTAAACTTAGGTGTCACTATCGGATTTAAAAGTATTGAAACGAGAAAATATGAAGCAATTCATTTCTTAACAAAAGTAAAATATTGATATACAAAAACCTAGGAAATGGGAGTAAGAAGTTTCCACAAGTAACTTTTATGAGTAGTGTTAGCATCTAATTTGTAGATAAGCTGTGATCTCGTTTGTACGCTTAGTTTGGGAGCTTGTGAAAAATCAAGGATGACGATTTTTATCTGTATGGTCACTTTTCCATGAGAAGTGTTTCTACTCGTCGACCCTAAAAATTATTGCATAATAATAAAAGTTCAACAAATCGTCACAAGTATGAAGTATAAAAAGTACAAAAATAGAAGTGAAAGTGGAATAAAGGAAAAATTTTGGAAAACGGGGCGTTTGTGAGAATAAATGAATTTGTAACTTCTTTTGAACCTCCTTGCAACTTTACAAAGTCAGTAGGAAGAGTTATGAAATTATTTATCCTAAAAGGGTGAATTAATCACATTGCGTGAGGACACGACAATACCTTAGTCTGGGGGATTTTGGTATGTGTTAATTCACATACCTTTTCATAGCTAAAAACCGACCCAAATAGACTAATTATGCTAACAAATGCTAAAGAATGTGTATTTTTATGGTTGTGAACGTGGAGGTACGGATATCTCGTTAAAAGACGAAAAACAATCAGAAACAAGCAAAAACGAGCACAAGAGTAGAACATGTGCAGTTCAGTCAATGAAAGTCAATTCAGAGCCTTAGAAGTCCTCAGAGATATGTGATTTATCAGTTTTTGATCCTTGGATGAAGTTTCATGAAAGTGTCAGAATTGGTCCTCCAAGATTCAGACTTTGGCAATTTTAGTCCCTGGAAGATACTTTTCATATTATAACATCTATGATCCTTGGAAAAACAGATATTTACATCATAAGCCCTTGGAATTTATTTTGGAAGAAGAACAGGTTTAATCCTTGGAGTTTCATTTTCTACACTTCTAGTCCTTATATTTCTAAATACCACAAATCTGAAAATTACACTACAAAGTCGAAATCCAAAATACCACATCCAAAACAATCCAAAGCCCAAAGAGAAAACTATCACCCAAGCCCAGTCCACAATCCGGGTCAACATCCCACCCACGGGTCATGGTCAAACCTAAGTTAAAATACCATTAAAATAATCTTACCCAACTCTCGCCCCCCAAAATAACCCACGCCCATAAATTACTATTCATACATGAATCCTAATTTACCCCGCTCCCTTAATTACAGCAATTAAGGGTATTTGAGTCATATCAAAGGGTGTCAGACGTGTCAGGGAATGTCAGGGGATCTAAGAAACACACATGGGGACAGATGACAGATGATGATTGAGAGCTACACATCATTGATAGTGATCCAAGGGTGTTTATCATTGAGGAAATGATTGAGGGATGATCAAGGGCTCAAAATGAGATTCAAGAAGCACACCACACAGATTGCCAAGCTGGCAATCTTTGGATACTCCTCTCTAGATCTTTCTATTGTATGCTATAAATAGATGCTTAGTGTAGCTTGTTTAGGGTGTAGAGTTTTTGAGTAGCAAAGCTCTGCCAAAATTTCCACTTGTATTAGTTTAGTTTAATTGTAATTGTTTTATTTTATTTTAATGAAATCAGTTTTTACATTTAATCAATTCAATTGTTAGTTTACTTGTTATTGTTTCAGCTTATATCTTTAAGTTCTTAGTTAATTCAGCCTGTTTACTTTTCATAAAAGATAGTTTTCAATTTCAGTTTGAATATCATTTAGAAGTTCATTAAAATTAGAAAATATAAAAATAGAAATAGATTTGTTATAAATCAGACTTTGGTAAAATTTGTTTGTAGTTTAATTCATTTAACTTCAACTCTACATAGCTTTTGGTTAGGATTATTTCAGTTTTAATTGTTAAAAAGCTTGTGGTCAAAATAAGTCAACTATTTTGATTCAATAGGTACATGGAGCTGATTTGGTAGATTGAGATAGATTTGGAAGATCTCAGCCTATCTTAAAGATAGGCAAGCTCAGTGAAACCCTCTATTCATGCTGAGGGTAATTTCTCATTGTAAGTTTTGTTTTCACATGTTGCTTTATTTGTAGCTTAGATCTGAGAGACTTAGTTCTTGTGGATTTTAATTGTTATTGATAGTTGATATTGCATCTGTGTTTGTTAATATAGCTCATTGAATTAGTAGTTTTGTGATAATTGGTTTTAATTGTAGTTTCATTATAGTTACTGTCTATTGAAGGGGTGTTTGGATCTGCCTTTTGTTGTATGTTGCAGTTGTTTGGTTGCTGTCTAATGGTCTCACTTATGTCACACTAGTGTAGAATTAGAAATTTTAATACTAAAAACAGTAGTATAAATTTGAAATAGTCAAAAGTAGTTATAAATTTAGCTTAAATAATAGTGTAGAGTTAGACAGTTAGTGAAACTCTAGTTGTAGTTACATAATCAGTTAAAATAAGCTTAATTCAGTTTATTATTAGCTTAATTCATTTAGTAATAGTAGATTAGGTGGATTAAAATTAGAAATAGTCAAAGTAACTTAGCATTAGAAAAGTCAACTGATTCAGGATTTAGCATCCTACATGCTGCTGATCTTGGGCTCAATTTAGGTAGTATAAGATTGTTTTTGATAGGTTATTTGGTATTTTTAGTTAATCAGTAGTATAGTTGAGCTTTTGCCCCCTTAATATTGAATCTTAGAGCTTATTTGGACCAGCTTATTGGTTCTGCTAATTAGGGGTTTGAGCATGGTATCTGTTTTGGTACTTTAGGGCTGCTAGTGCCTTATAGCTCTTGTAATTGTGATAATTTGGTGTATCTTAGTTTCTGTTAGTGTGTATTAGTGGTTTCCATTTTACTTGTTCTTTTAGCTTATCCTGGACTGCTTTTTGCTTTTCATTAGATTTACCTAGACTGCTTATTACTTAAACCTACTGCTTCTAAGCTTATCTCTGTTCATTTTTGAGCATCACTGAGTTTATTAGAGTATATCACATCTGTGGTTTTAATCTGGTTTAGTTTTATGGCAAGTGCTTAATAATAAGCACTTGCCATAAGCTGTTTTATAAGTAAATAAGCACTTCTCTTTAATATTTTCTTTTTAAAATTTTTCTGCAAGCTTTGCATATTATTTTATATTTTCTGTGAATTTTTCAGATTTTTTCAAGTTGATTTACTATTTTTCTTAATTTTTCTTCATTAATAATCATTTTTAAATCCTTTTTATTATACAAAAATCAATAAAAATTCAGAAAAAGCTTTTAAAAATACAAAAAATATTTTAGTAAATTGTTTTATCATATTTTATATTTTTCAGATTAGATTTTATATTTTTCCCATTAATTTTTACAGTATCCTTTATTTTTAATTACTTTTTAATTCAATAAATAGAAAATAATTCATAGAAAACAAATAAAAAGTAAAAAAAATATTTTTCTTTTTCTTAAAATTCTTTTTAATAGTTTAAGATTTTTAGAAATTTGTTTCACACTTGTAGGATCATTTTTCAATAAAAAGTGACGTTTTATTTCGTACGGTACGTTTAATATCGCGTTCGCATTTCCGTTTTCTAATTTTAGACACTTGTGCATAATTCACTATTTCTTTCATATTTTAAATTTCACCATCACTCTTCACTATTCACTTTTCACTACACGGTTCATGAATCGATTATTTGAGATTCCATTTAACCTTCGTTCGGATACGACTCGGTAAATCCATATTTCTCGCGGATTTCATCGAAACTTAATATATATACTATAATTGAGCAATCAATGGGCCTTCATTTGGGCTGTAAATAAATGAAAAAGTGGGCAGCCCACAACACTTTTGCAGGTCGGTGGACTCATGAAAGTTGAAACAGACAATATTTGGAAATAAGTATTAAAAATTCACGAGGGTTATTAAAAAGGGTGGAGGAGTCCTATTTATTTTCATTCGACACGCTGGACCAAGGGATATATTGCATTAGTGAGTTCTAAGGCATGAGGGGAGATAAGAGGGTTCATCCTTGGCTGAAGCTTTAGTCGAGAAGAGAATGAATAAGAGATAATTCCAAACATCATAAACAATTTTTTATTTTTGGGTTTGCATAATTTTTCAATTATTAATTCGTTTTGTTATTTCATTTTATTACATTGTTTATTATTTTTTAGAATTATGGGCTAACACCCTATGTGTTATCCTAGTTAAGAACATTATTGTTACATGACTTGATTACTAGTTTTAATGACTTCCATTTTAGATAATTGTTGAGTTTATTTATATTTACGTTCGTCTGTGAGTATTGAAAATGTATCCATAGGATGAGCTTTGAATGTTAGGTAATTTTACATTGATACTCATATGTATAGATGGCTCGCGTGAGCGTGATTAGGGATGCACAAATGTCACTAATTGGATAAATGCTTTGTTGACTACTAGGTAAAAAAAGCTAGTTGTAAACACTAAGTTAACAAGTGGATAGATGACAGACATACGGGTTACAGTTCTAATTAGCTACTACTAGACATACAGGTTAGGTAGATACACACTACGCCTAGTCCATTAAAGATCCATAATATGGAATACATTAAGACATCGCACAGGTTAATTGAGTCATTGATGCATATAGACGAGTAACTAGGTTAGCATGTTCTTCTTTTATTGATTTTCATCCATTTCAATATTTGTATTTTATTGTCTTATTATTTAGTTTTTAATCTTGAAATTATGTTGATCTCTCAGATCAAAACCTTCTAATCTTTTATCTAATGTTAATAAGTTTATTGTTATTTTCATTTCATCATCTTAATTCATCGCTTTTGCGATCGACCTGGTCTTATCAAGTATATACTACACACAATCGGGTACACTATCTGTAAATGTTAGCCTATTTCTTTTTAGATTAAGAATATAAATATAAAACCGAATTTAACACATCAATTGTATTTTGTAGATAGCTGTTAATACTCTGTCTATTCTATGTTGGGGAAGGAGAAGCTTAATGAAACAAACTTCCTTGTTTGGTACCGCAACTAGAGGATTGTCTTGAGGTTTATGGGAAAGTTGTATATCAATGAGAAACCGCTACCTCCTCGTCCCGAGGACACTTTTATAGTTGTTGTGCGTAATGCATGGGCAAGGCTAAACACTGAGCAGGTAAAGATTGTTATGCTTATGCTTGCGAGTATATCTCCAAACTTCAGAAGGACATGCAAGATATGCTTGCTAAGCTTAGAAATATGTTTCAACGTCAAGCACGTCACATCAGAAATTCACTGATACTCTCAGGTCATTCCATGCATGCACGATAAATGGGGGACAATATTTTGAAACTCGTGTTCTTAAGATGAAGAGTTATGTTGAACAACTCGAAATATTAGGATCTTCCATACCTGTCAGATTGGTAGTGGGTTTTATTCTGAACTCACTTCCAAGAAATTATGATTCATTAGTGATGAACTGTAACATGAACGGTTGGGAGAAGACAATATCATTAAATGATTAAATGTTGGTGACCACCGAGAAGAACGTGCCTTCCAAATCCAATGAGATTTTTTATTTTAGAGAAGGTAGGGTTAAAAAGAAAAAGGAATAATAAGTCAAAAAAGAAAGGGAAAGGTAAAGTCAAATGAGTTGTTGGGAAGAAGATACCACCACCACCTAAGAAGGAAAGACCAAGGATTTTGATTGCTTCCTTTTTTTAGTAAAAGGGCATTGGAGAAGAAATTTTCCTTCTTACCTCGCTGAGCTGAAAAAGGGAAAAGCTGGAGAGTCAAGCAATAGAAGTATCAAAACAGGTCTTTTTATGATTGAACTGTATGCTTTCCATAAAATTCCTGGGAATTTGACATTGGATGTAGAATTAATATTTGCAATGATGCGCATGGACTGAAGGAAAGTAGACATCTAGAAAAGGGCGTCACAGTGTTGCATGTTGGCTACGGAGCAAGAGCAAATGTCTAAGCCATCAATACTTATGAACTTGTACGACTGTATGGTCTTTTTACATGTTCTGCCAAAATCACTCTTTAGAGCATACGACTGTATCCTCATATACCATACGGCCGTATGATGTCTATCCTGCTCATTGAAGAATAAAATTTTATGTACTTGACATATTTTCTAGAAATCATACTTGCCTTTAATGAAATGACATGAAACTTTACAAAACTACTACATATACATTATTAAACATGTCTGGAACTTTACAAGCTTTAAAAAAGTGCAGAAGCATGGTTTCAGAGCTGTGCCAACACTCCTTCAAAACTATATTAAACATTATTATAGCACCAAACTTGTTACATACACACTAAACACTAAGTTTCAAACTTGATATGACTTGAACATAACATAATATACTAGAAAATTATGGGCGTTATCAAGCTACTATCAAAGAGCAAGGTTGATTCGCTCATCATCTAGATATGCAAGCGAAACCACATCTCCCAAAATAGCCTCTTGATTCCATTCTTTACATACCTACATGAACATGGAAACTAAAAATGGTAATTCTAAGCGACTTAGTGAGTAAACGAGACTGAATTAAGTAACTACAAGCAAGAGTAAGGGTTTTCTAAACGCTAACCTGTCCATCCACTAAATGGATTAAAACAAAGACATTTTATATTAAAGCTATTAAATGCTACTGACATCCTCAATCCACTACTATTTGGATTCGTAGCAATAAGATGATGCCTAATCATCTCAAACTACCATGCATAAGGTGTCAACCCACCCATTGTCAAAGTGGGTCAAAATGGGCAATCTTCCATACGTTACTAAAATGGACTAACATAACATCAAATATAGTTTCTAAATGGATTTTTAATTTGAAGATCATGTCTAATCATCTTAGGAACTAAACTATGACATTATGACCCGTCCAATTTCTAAATGGTTCAAATTATGCAAATTTACATACTAATACTAAATAAGCTAATAATCATGTCTAATCCAATTTCAAATTGGAAGTTCTAACATAATGATGATGTACGATCATCTCTTAACTAACTAGATGATTTTTAATCATTGCATATCAACTCGTGATATCTAATCATGTCATCCACAAAGGATGCTTGGTTCCTAAAGTGCACAATCACAAAAAAGGATACTTTAGCGTTTATATCACGCTAACTTCATGTCATCCACCTAGGATGCTACAGTACCAACATGGTGTCATCTACCAAATAAGCTAGGTGCCTAAACACACTATCCACAAAGGATACGTAGGCGTTTATTACACCATTCACAATTCATCCACAAAGGATGCTAATCTATAAGCATGACTAACTTTCGGCTATGTCTGAATTCATAACATGACTTGGCTAATTCTTGAGATAAGCTATAGTTACTCGGCTATTGCAAGTCTACATAATATATAATTAACTGCTATATTCAAATCTTCATAAACATAACATATTTCGGCTATTTCCGAAACTAAATATAAAATACTAAAATTATGTTTAGCTATAAAACATGGAACTAAATCCATTAATCACCTTTATCCATGGTTTAAGCTTCGGCTAGCTCCCCGTGAGTACCTAAACACATTATATAAACAAACTAAAACTTTAATGCTTATCTACTAAACACATAACTAATGAACTTGCTTCATGAATCAATTTATATATCTATATGGGTTCCTATGGCCTTGTACCAAACACCTCATATTTCATAAAAACTAGTTTTAACATAATTCATACTAATCATCTAACCATGATTCTAACATAAGGTTTAAACATAATTCTTTCATAGAAGGCTTCTAACATCATGTATAATGATGATTTCAAAACCAAAATTCATATAACTTGATTTAAACATAAACTCTAAATTAACATAAGCTTAAATTAGGGACATAACTATACTTACCTATATGGGGATTGATTAAAACACTTAAAGACTTGTAAGAACCTAACAAAACACCACTTTAAAATCTTGGAATCCTCCAGGAAGTGTTCTTGAACTAATGAGGCCCTAAGATTATTTTTCCCTCAAAAAACATAGCATAAAGCCACGTCCTAAGTCACACGTGTGACTTAGTGATTAAATTCTATATTTTATGAAGTGATTAAGCCTAAAAGGTAATTTAGTAATTTTTTTATTTAATTATCGTTAGTTTCATCGTTAAAATATTTTGCACCGTTAGTATTTTTCTGTTAACTTTTTACTTTGAGGGTCCTTATTTCTTATAACACTAACAAGAAAACTTTCCTAAGTATTCTAAAGTCAATAAACTATTATTCAAACAAATCCTTAAATTTTGGGGTGTTACATTTGAGAATGGTATTTCTATTTATATTTTATATGCGAATGTTATTACCGTTAATGGTATCCATGAAATTGATTTGATGAAGAATGTTTATGCCTGTCATGCAAAACGACCCAATAATGATTTAAAAACTAAACATTTCTATCGCACTGTCGTCTTGGACACATCATCAAGAAATGAATAGGAAAACTCTAATTAGATGGAATTTTAGAATCAATAGTCTAAGTATTTTGATATATGTAAGCCTTGTCTAAGTAGAAAGATGACAAACAAACCTTCCACTCGTAATGGTGAAAGGTCACGGGATCTTGGATTAATACATACTAATATGTGTTGCCCATTTGGAACAATGACTATAAACTATCATCTTTAATTTTTAACGTTTAATGATGATTACAATAGCTATGGTTATGTTTACTTGCTTAAACATAAACACAAAGTCTTTGATACATTTAAAGTATTTCATAAAGAAGTGGAGAATCAACTTGGAAAGGCCATTAAAGCCCTATGAGCGGATCATGGCGGAGAATATATGATTCAAGAGTTATTAAATCATCTAAAGAGTTGTGGTATTCTTTCACAATTCGCTTCACCCTACATACCCCAACATAACATAGTTTTAGAAAGGATGAATAGAACCTTGCTTGACATGGTTTGATCTATTATAAGTTTAACTACCCTACCAGCGTCCTTTTGGGGTTACGCCTTGGAGACTGTTGTACGCATTCACAACATGGTTCCAACCAAGAAGGATGAAAAGATACCATATGAGCTATGTCATGGGAAACCATCCAAGTTTTGTTAATTGAAAGTCTGGGGTTGCAAGGTTTATGCCAGACATGATACTCCCAACAAATTAGAATTCGGATATCCAAGTGCATCTTCGTAGGATACCCTAAGGAAAGTATGGGTTACTACCTCTACGACCCAAAATAGAACAAAGTTTTTGTGTCTCGTAATGTTGAGTTTCTGAAAAGATGTTGCACCTTCAGAGGGAACTACTCAACCACGCTTTGAGCTAGAACATGAAAATGTTGCTCAATAGAGCGTTGCACCTGTACTCTGTAGATCTGGTAGAGTCACTCATGATCCTGAGATATACAACTTTCTCATTGATAATAAGGAAACAATTTAGGGGATCATTATGAACCTGCTAACTACAAGGAAGTTATGAATGACTATGAGTTCGAAAAATGGCTTGAAGCCATGTTTGAAGAAATGTAGTCCATAAAGGATAAACCTAGTCTAGGAAATGGTTAATCCACCACCACATAGTAAGATTGTGGGATATAAGTGGATCTTTAAGAAAAAGACCGGTATGGATGGAAATGTAAGCACCTTTAAATCTCTTATCGTAATTAAAGGTTTTACTCAAACTTAAGACTATGGTGAGACCTTCTCACCAGTAGCAAGCATCAGAGAAATTAGAATACTAATTTCCATAAAAGTGTATTATGACAGTGAGATATAGCAAATGGATGTAAAAACTTTCTTAAATGGACACCTCAACGAGGACTTGTACATGGTGTAACTAGAAGAGTTTACAGATCCTAAGTATCCTAAGAGAGGTTTCAAGTTGTTTAAATACATTTACTGATTAAAGCAAGCTTCCATAACTTGGAATCTCATGTTTGACGAGAAAAATCAAAGAGTTAGGTTTTGTCCTTAAATAGAGATGAATCCTGTGTATACATTAAAGCTGGTGGGAGCAATGTCATTCTCTTGATCCTATATGTTTATGACATATTGATCATGGGAAAAGATATTCTAATGATGTGAGACACGAAGTCTTGGATAGGATAATGTATTGCCATGAAAGATCTAGGAGATGCAGCATTTATCCTTGGAATGAAGATCCATTGAAATAGATCAAAACGACTTATTGGCATATGTCAAAGTACATACATCAATAAAACCCTGAAAGGTTTCACATAGAGGACTCTGAGAAAGGAGTCGTACCCATAAAGGATGATGTAACATTAAGCAATTGTCCCATCAATAAGGATGGGATAGAGTACATGAAGTATGTTCCATATTGATGCGTAGGGATTGCACCAAGCTTTACCTCTCAAGGGATCTTGAGAAGCTTACAACCCCCACCAGGCAGTGTACCTGATCGTTGTAGTATAGTATAGTGACAAGTACCGGGGGATTGATCGTTCAGCTAAGAATAGTGTTGTTAGGATTAGAAAACCTAAATACTAGTTCTAGAGATGAGAGATGATTCTTTTTGTATTTTTATATTTTTTAGAAAGCAAGTAAATATCTTGGGTTTGAAGGATTTGGGCGGAATTAGTTGCTAGTCAACTAACCCAATACTAAAGATGCAATCAAAATAAAATACTAAAAATGAAAATAAAACTAAATTAAACTAAGGTTGTGAGCAATAAGTGGAGAAATGTGTTTACTTAGATTTCACTACTCCCTAGATATCTTTTACACGTTAATTACTTGTTATAGTTGCGTGGATGACATTCTCTTGATCCTATATGTTTATGACATATTGATCATGGGAAAAGATATTCTAATGATGTGAGACACGAAGTCTTGGATAGGATAATGTATTGCCATGAAAGATCTAGGAGATGCAGCATTTATCCTTGGAATGAAGATCCATTGAAATAGATCAAAACGACTTATTGGCATATGTCAAAGTACATACATCAATAAAACCCTGAAAGGTTTCACATAGAGGACTCTGAGAAAGGAGTCGTACCCATAAAGGATGATGTAACATTAAGCAATTGTCCCATCAATAAGGATGGGATAGAGTACATGAAGTATGTTCCATATTGATGCGTAGGGATTGCACCAAGCTTTACCTCTCAAGGGATCTTGAGAAGCTTACAACCCCCACCAGGCAGTGTACCTGATCGTTGTAGTATAGTATAGTGACAAGTACCGGGGGATTGATCGTTCAGCTAAGAATAGTGTTGTTAGGATTAGAAAACCTAAATACTAGTTCTAGAGATGAGAGATGATTCTTTTTGTATTTTTATATTTTTTAGAAAGCAAGTAAATATCTTGGGTTTGAAGGATTTGGGCGGAATTAGTTGCTAGTCAACTAACCCAATACTAAAGATGCAATCAAAATAAAATACTAAAAATGAAAATAAAACTAAATTAAACTAAGGTTGTGAGCAATAAGTGGAGAAATGTGTTTACTTAGATTTCACTACTCCCTAGATATCTTTTACACGTTAATTACTTGTTATAGTTGCGTGGATGACAGATTGTATTCCTTAATACCATTCATGGGGTGGCGTACTTACTTCCCCAATCCTATGAGTGCCTACTTCACTCCTATGTTGAGCCGGCTAAGAAGCTCCTAACATGGGATCATTAGAATTTACTCATGCATTAAATACAACCAATAAAACCTAGTACACATCGGTTCATGTTTCCTAAGACGTTCAAGCATGTTACCAATCGGAGATCTGCCAGTTTTCTTAAGCCTAACATTGAAATCATTCATCCAATACAACCATAAACAAGTAATCAACACATAATCAACATCTAGGTTTCATTAGATCTAAGCAAACACAAGATAAATCTAGCCTAGCATGGTGGACCGTTTGGTTGGTAACGATTAGGCGGATTGGAAGAATTAGGTTGATTTTGTTTCCACCTAAGGTTTGGGTAATTTTTCCAAGAGGGGTTGTATGAATCACCGTAAGGGTTTGGCTCAGGTTTGAAAGTGTACCACTTATCTCCTGCTTCGTCGGTACGCGAGGATGCGTAGTCCGCAAAAGTTGTTCCGGGGAGTTCCACACAATCACGAGTGTCGTGGGGACCACTACATAATTCGCATGAAGAAGTGATTTTGTTCACTTGGCTTGAAGGCTTAGGAGCTTCGTAAGATTTCATGAGAAACTTGACTTGGTCCTCAAGTTCCATGATCCTACAGTCGGGAGTGCTAGAGTTATTCGAAGGCAAAGATATTGCCTTGACCATTTTGTTCAAATCAAGGGGATCATTCCAACTTTCGTTGTCATAGAGAGCAAGATCTTCTATGAGTTCCCATGATTGTTCCGCACTTAGATCACGTAGCTTACCACCGGCCGATTGGTCAATGGCTCGCCTCGTGGAGAGATCGATATGGTCATAAAAGATTTGGACTTGGAGCCAAAGATCTATGCCATGATGAGGGACTTTTTGGAGTAAGTCCTTGAAACGAGTCCATGCTTCATAAAGAGATTCATTTTGACGTTGTTGGAACATCAAGATGTCATTTCTAAGCTTAGTAGTTCTCCCCGGTGAGAAAAATTAAGCAAGGAAACGAGTGGTGAGATCATCCCATGTGGTGATGGATCCCACGGGTAAACGCTCAAGCCATTGACTAGCTTGATCCCGTAGAGAGAATTGGAATAAGCGTAATCGGGTTGTCTCTATGGAGTCTACGATTTTAAGGAAGTCCTTAAGATGTTGATTTGGATCTTCGGAACGAATTCCATGGAATGCACATCCGCTTTGCACCAACCGGATGGTGTCGGATCGTAAGGGGGTCACATTGGCTCCGGTGAGCTCAATATAGTTTCGGTAGCCTTGGTGGCTAGGTCGGGAATACTCTCCTAAGGTTCGGGGCCTAAGAGGTTTTAGTGGTGGGTTTTGTTGTGGTCGGATGACGGGTTCAAAGATGTTCCCATCGTCCATGATGTCGGGTGGTGAAGAGTTACGAACAAAAACACAAAGAAATAAGATAGACTAAAGAAAACCTAAAAATAAAAATAAAATCTTACTAGAAAGGAATCTAGTAAGTAGACCTAATAAAACGAGATTCTAACCTAGACAATAACTATTCCCCGGGCAGCGACGCCAAAAACTTGATGCGTAGGGATTGCACCAGGCTTTACCTCTCAAGGGATCTTGAGAAGCTTACAACCCCCACCAGGCAGTGTACCTGATCGTTGTAGTATAGTATAGTGACAAGTACCGGGGGATTGATCGTTCAGCTAGGAATAGTGTCGCTATGATTAGAAAACCTAAATACTAGTTCTAGAGATGAGATATGATTCTTTTTGTATTTTTATATTTTTTAGAAAGCAAGTAAATATCTCGGGTTTGAAGGATTTGGGCGGAATTAGTTGCTAGTCAACTAACCCAATACTAAAGATGCAATCAAAATAAAATACTAAAAATGAAAATAAAACTAAATTAAACTAAGGTTGTGAGCAATAAGTGGAGAAATGTGTTTACTTAGATTTCACTACTCCCTAGATATCTTTTACACGTTAATTACTTGTTATAGTTGCGTGGATGACGGATTGTATTCCTTAATACCATTCATGGGGTGGCGTACTTACTTCCCCAATCCTATGAGTGCCTACTTCACTCCTATGTCGAGCCGGCTAAGAAGCTCCTAACATGGGATCATTAGAATTTACTCATGCATTAAATACAACCAATAAAACCTAGTACACATCGGTTCATGTTTCCTAAGACGTTCAAGCATGTTACCAATCGGAGATCTGCCAGTTTTCTTAAGCCTAACATTGAAATCATTCATCCAATACAACCATAAACAAGTAATCAACACATAATCAACATCTAGGTTTCATTAGATCTAAGCAAACACAAG
>JARVZY010000301.1:0-61498 GCA_030686995.1 Artemisia argyi | reverse complement strand
TGAGAACTCGGGTCGACCAAAATGTAGACTGTGACCTTCAACAGAGTATACAAGCGGCGTATCATAATGATGATCATCTACATGTGCTTGCTTTTGCAGTATATAATCAATTATACGCGGTTCATGGTCGAAAAACTTGAGATCCAACCATTTTCCAAAGCACGTCATCATAAACATTTTCCTTCTCTGTTTATTCAGTTTTCCTTTAACTAAACAAAAGTATTTCAACTTGCTTCTGATTAGGACATTTGATTCATATTCCTATCGGATAAAAATATAAATGACGTGTTAATAAAAGCTAATAAAACTGGAAAACAAACACCATATATCACATACAATTGATTCAGAGTATTGGACATTCGTAACATAATTACCACACAACTATAATTGATTACAAATAGTCCTATAAGTGATTAGTACACAAGTGTACTTTGAACCATCACTCACTACGTCATTCACATGGCAAGGCTTTTTTATTTGCATAACGACTGCACAAAACAACCACTATGCACAAACGCTGTCATGCGAATGAGTTAGTGAGGGACAATTCAAAGTTCAAGTGTATACCAATATAGTAACGTAAGATTAACAATAGAAAGGATGAAGGAGTGCGGAATGTCTACAGCAATACCCACTATATAATCAATTAATGTTGGTGCGCTTGATACTGGTCACTTTTTTGGCCTACAAACATACCTAAGGTGTTATGTATCATTGTAGTAAAGATTAAATTAACAATAAATAGCGTAAACATTGCATTAACGTACGTACAAGCATGTTACAAAATGGGCTGATAACACAGCCTAACTTGAAAACCTACGCTAATACAACCATACACAAACCAAACTTAAAACTTCAACCTAGAAACAAGGACCAAATGCTTCACAAAAGAGGACCATGAATGACAGAAGATGCACAAGAGAGCACTGCTGCAGAACCATTCACATGTTCTGGTTGCGCATCTTCACCACAAAGGCAATCTTCCTCATTATCTTAATCTGGATCTCATTCATGGCACTCATAAGCATCCTGCACCGGGCAAGATCAGCATCCTGTTGTTGTCTCAGAACCTGGGCACTCTCATATGCAATAACTGATCCTATCAAGCGATTCAGTTCCCCTATGTATTCAGCCCTTTCCTGAACACGGAGAGACAACTCAGATGCCAAGGCGTGCAGGTTACCCACAAGAGCAAAGTCCCTTGCATTTTCACGCTCAAAGAGCGTAATCATCATATCCCTAAGGTAATGGGAGTTGGATGCACGGACCAGCTCAGCTAGCCTGGTCTCTTGAGGTTGGGTTGCAGGTGGGTGCATTGGAACTGGTCATAACACTTGAGGTTGGTCTTGAGGTGGGTGCATTGGAGTTTCTTGTGCCACAGATGTTAGGGATGTTGTTTGAAATGGTTGAAGCTGGTTTTGTTGGGGGTCATTAGCCATTGTGTTGGATTAGATAAAGACTTATTTCTTCTTAGTGAAGTTTTCTACTTTTGTGATATGCAACTTAGACTCTTTGGCACCCTATTTATAGTAAAAAACTAATCATAAACTAATGCTATACACCATTATATTAATGATACTCTACAGTGGGGTCATATCAAAGTTCTTAATAATGACAGGGAACTTAAATGTGCATCACTTTGGTCTTTGAGAGGCTAACAGCCATGTCAAATCACAATTAAATCCATAAATTTCTACTTTTGTGATATGCAACTTACACTCTTTGGCACCCTTATATATAGAAAGAAACTAATCATAAACTACTGCTATACAACCTTCTATAAATCATACTCTACAGTTGGGTCATATCAAAGTTCTTAATAATGACAGGGAACTTAAATGTGCATCAGTTTGGGCTTTGAGAGGGTAAGAGCCATGTCAAATCACAATTTAACTCACCAATATCCATTTGCAATGAATTAAACATATTTTAATTGCTTAAATCAGATGGCTCTACAGTAGCATTCAAACTGGGCTTATTTTCAACTCGGTCACTTCACACACTACCAATAAAACTATAAAATTAAAATGAAACATATTTTCATACAACATATTACATGCCCAATATAAACCACCTTACATATACAAACACATTCACACTCAAGACACACGAGTACAACATAAACATTAACCAAATAACCACAAAAAACAGAGCAACTATTTAAAGTAATTAAAAACCCACATCATGCAACTTACACTTTCACAGCGCGGCAGAGTAATGATCATAAAAAGGACGATACCAATTACTACCCCCATGTCCAATCCAAGTTAATTATATAACTGATAAAAAGGACAATACCATTATGCAACATACGCTTTCACACTTCCAACCATACAACTTGCTAATACACTGTATAAGCCTAAGAACAGCCTAATCCATATACAAAAAATTAACTAACCAAAAGGATAAATGATAGATCATATTAAACCGTAGGCATGCAAACTAGTAACATACAACTATGAAGGTCGTCGATCAATTACCTTGGGAACCCACATCTTTTCATTCATTCTTGTAAATGTTAACGATTATATAAATAACTAATACAAAAAACGATTATGAATTTTGTCGTTTGAGTTGCAAGGTTACAAATGGGAAGCGTATCAAAGAAGAAGATGTACAGTATTAAGTGAGGGGGAGTAGGGGGGACTAGTCCTCAACACACTATATATCATAAATTTTTTATATCTATTTACTAAAAATAAGTATTTTCAAATTTGACTAAAAAATTGTAATTCAAAATTTCAAAATTTTGAATTTTTTTTTTAAATTTTACCACCAAAACATAAATTAATAGTAGAATTTAGTTTTTAATTTAATATTAATGGAAAGATTACTCAACACACTACTTAATATTATATTATTTGTAAAGTACGAAGTGCATAACAAAGTACATATGTCAAATCGATTTTAAAATAGTTAGAATTTATTACTTAATTTAATAATAATTTAGTGAGGGGTACTCAACACTACTTAATATAATTTTATTTAAAAGTACAAAGCGCATAATAGTACAAGTTACAATACATGCATGTCAAATCGAATAAAAGTTCTACAAGTTGCAAAAAATTGTACAATTCGCATAAAAAGTATAATTACTATTACAAATGTCAAATCCAACAAAAGTTCTACAAAAATTGTACAATTCGCATAAAAAGTATAGTTACTATTACAAATGTCAAATCCAACAAAAATTTACAAGTTGCAAAAAAAAATTAATATTTTATTTGCAAAAAATGGTACAAGTTGCATAAAAGGTCAAATCGAAAAATAAATTGTACAATTCGCATAAAAGGTACAAATACTATTGCAAACATCAAATCGAATAAAATTGTATAAGTTGCATAACAAAATAATGTGTAATTTATTTGTTATAAGGGTACAAGTTGCATAAAAAAATAATGTATATTTTATTTGCAAGAAAAAAGGACACTTACACATAGTACTAGTTGTAAGAAAAAGGACACTTACATAAGTGTACTTGGGTCTTACACACACTTACACACATGTAGTTGACTTTGGGGCAAAAATGGCCATATGAACAAGTTTGCATAAACCGCATAAGTCGCATTGGGGCAAAACCCTTTACTCGAGGTCGCATGGGGCTAGGCTTGAAGCATGGGTATTTCCAGGGGGCAAATACACAATTACCCCATAATATTATCCATCAATCATCAAAATCTATATACTCGACGAAGCATACTATGTATATTAAACGCTTAAGCATATAGAAATTCCGAAATAACTTGGACAAGTACCTAACCGATGATATAATTGAAAATCGACTATAAAATTGACTAACTAAACCAATGTACACAACCGTCAACCAGTCCCAAACACTTAACGAATAACGACTATAACCAGATCTATTCCAGCCTAGTTTTCATTGAGGCATTTTATCAAACACTTTGTGTTCATGCTTAAAATGAAAAAAAGTAAACTAGCAATTACATAATAGATGAACACATCAATCACGGTGATAAACACATTATAAAACTTAATCAGCAACATACCAATAAGAAGCTCACCACACTTCCATAACTGAATTTGATAAACACTAATGAGGAAATCAAATCGACTTTGAATTCAAGCAATTATGAAGGAATTAATGATACCTTTTTGATTGAGAAAGATGATTGACTATGTGGCGGTTGGTGGTGGATGTTGTCGTGGTGGTTTACCGGTGGCGCGTGGGTTAGGGTTACGCCATTATCTAGTTCCAAACAACTATCGGTATAACTGAATTTGATAATGGAGTTAGGTAGATAATGCTGATTTAAGTTCACCATAAGTGAGATTTAAGTTGAAAGATTTAAGCGAGACTTTGGGAGATGTGGTGAGAATTGAGATATTGAGATATGACTTGTTTATATGTATTTGAAATAGTGTGACTTGTACATTAGTAAGAAATAAGTAACAACTAACGTGGACTTTTATTTTTCTTATCTAAGTTTTTTTTTTTTTTTTTTTTTTTTAATTATTTTTTACAAGTTATACATATTATTTTTACATTCTTACATATAATGAAAAATAATATTATTTTGAAAGTTTATTTTTTAAATATGGAGTAACATGTTTAGGGGAGGACTACACTAGAAAAAAGGTATAATATTTGCAATTTTGCATATTTTTCTACAAACTTTGTATCCGTATCGTTTAATAGTGTTAAAGAATTTTGGGATAAACATATGAATATGCAATTTTAGTAAGTATATACTTGTAATTGTCTTCTTAATCACTTATAGAATTTAGTCATATTAATAAGTTAAATAGTGACCAAAATTTCGTCACTAATGTTTAATGACGAAATTTCTCGTCACTATTCATGTATTTAGTGACTAACTAGTGACCACTTATAAGTTTCGTCACTGATTTTCTACCGATGACCAAAAATAATGACCAAAAATTATATCGTCACTATTTTCATCTAAATAGTGACCAAAATAAATTCTCGTCACTAAAGCCACTTTTTCTTGTAGTGGCGATGATACAATAATCGATAATGATATGATCCTTTATCACATCCATGTAGTTTCAAAAGAGTTAGCTTTGCAATCCAAAAAGGGCTAGCGGCGCAGCTTGTTGCTCGTTTGCCTTCAACCACTATGTAAATTTATTGTCCGTTTAGTGATTTAGGTATGTTTGACTCTAGTCAGGTTGAGGTTTTGTCTGTTAAGAAAGAAGTTTAACTATCCTTAAGTCCGCCGAATTTCTGTTTATTAAACTTAGGAAGAGTGTTTTTAATAAAAACGATTATTCATACCGTTGGTTAATTAGTGAATTTGAAAAGTTTGAAGTTGATTTGCTGTAGTGGAAAGTGGGACAGGGCGTTGGAGGTTTTGTCTTTTAACAAATTATTTAACTATCCCGACGCCGAATTTCCGTTTATTAAACTTAAGAGTAGTGTTTCTAATGAACGATTATTCATACCTTTGATTAGCGGTTCTAAGAATTTGAAACGCTTGAAGTTGATTTGTTGCAGTGGAAAGTGGGACCGTCATTGGAGATGATAATTGTTTAGCCGAGGTTCATTTGTAACAAGTTAATGTGACTAATGTAGTCGTTATCGAAATGTCGTGATTTAAGTGTTAGAATATAAGAATCATGACCATCATATAAACAGGTAAACACATATGCGGAAGCGTAGGAATATCTATAACATATAAAAGATTAACATAAATTAAATAGGAACGTACCCGATGCACTTCAATTAAATCTTGAACAATTGAAGAACCCTAATTAGGGTTTATGTGAATTAGGGATCTATTGATTAACCCCTTACCGTTTTGTTAATCGATCCAAGATGTAAACAAAAGTATGTTTACACCACGTTCTTGTACACACGTACTATTAACGAATTAAAGTAAATGCTAGTTTAAATATACACAAAACAATATTTTTGTTTTAGAAAACAAACATTCGACAAACATGAAACAATTCACCAACTATTTGTGATACTATTCTTGTCAATCACAAAGTCAAAAAGAAAAGCAAACATTTAATATATATACTATACATGTACTTGATATGCATATGTATGTATAATACGTTTCTGTGATTCATGTTTGACAAAAGGATAAAAGCAAGTAATACGGAGCGAATTAGTTAATGTGTACAAGAGTGTATAAAATAAACCCTTGACTTTGCTTTTATAGGATACAAAACTTAGGGAACAAGTTTAGGGTTCCACCAATTACTAACATTCTTTATTTGTTTTGTGTAATTAATAATTAAATATAACTATTTATATTAAATTATTAAACTTTAATTCTCATACGTAAAGTGTGCAATCCCGTGGTCTCAAGTTCGATTCTAGACATATACGTATTAATATTTATCCACAACTCTAACATTAAGTGCTTTAAGTATTGTTGATGCACGAATGTTGGATTGATTAGTGTTGCTGAGAATTGTAAGGGGTTAAAACAGCATTGTGTTGGTCACTGGAACAGGAGGAGCTGGTTAATGAACTAAAATTTTAAAGTAATATAGAATATTTTTAAACCAAATTACACATTTTCTTTTAAGCATCGACACGTATCATTAGTAAGAATGCTTATGCGTCCAACTTTTATGCATTAGCAGTGTTAAGAGGCTTCTAACTTACTTACCTTGTTACTAAAAATAGTATGCAACTTCAGTATCAAAATAAATATCCTTCTGTCTGAAAAACAAGTTGAAGGACTACATATACAATGTTCATCTACTTTAATAATTCTATGGTTAAGAGTGTGAGAAACAGAACTGAAAAAACATACTGTAGATTTAGCAATTTAGTACTAGGGATCTTGTTGACCCGGTTTTGACCCAGATAATATCCAAGTCCATAAACAGACAATATGAAGCCCAATTTTCTAACAAAATCGGGATGATAGGTAACCAAAGCTACATGTTCAATATCATTAATAACTCTCAGATATGTTCATTAATAGGTCATCTATAATAGAGATAAAAGTCAATATATTGACTCAAAAAGTCAAATGGCTTTGATTTTGATAAGATCAACCCACTATTTTCAATACTTTTGTTTATGCATTTTCTCTAAGATTAGAGTTTGACTTTCTTAAAAAGTCATTTACGTATATGGAATTAACAAATATCCTGCTTAAAGATCAAATCTGTTCAAAAAAGTAGCCCAACTTTTAAATAAGCTTTTCTTCAATATAGTTTGGCTGTAACAAACATCGATACATCCCGACAGATTACCCCTAAACATGAATGCAAGTTTCATGCGGTACCATACAGAAAGAAGTAATGTCCTTTTCTTTAACAACAAAGAAATAGATTTGTTAAAACTAGCTAGGAGATACCAAAACATAAAAACCGAAAACAAAACCTGGCAAATTAACAGCAAAGTGACGAGAAAACAAGGAAAAACATTTACATATATGAAATATCACAAGATCATTATAGCTAGGTAAGCAAAGCCCGACAACCACATCCATGCCTTTAAGACCAAACTGATTTAAACATTCCACAGTAGTGTCGTTTTATTTGATAAGTTCACGTTCGTCTCGTGTTCCCAGCTTCAAACGATATATGTCCCAACATGGATTTTCCCAAATCATTCTCTGATGATAACGCCTTATTCCTGGAACATTTTAAGTAGCTTCTGTTATTGACTTGGATAAAAAAAAAAAAAAAAAAAAAAAAAAAAAAAAAAAAAAAAAACCCAGTGAATTTGATGAAAGTCAATAGTTTGATTCAAAATTCAAATATTTTAATGGTTCAACATTTTGTCCCAATGTAGAAGATATTTATGCAAATCAAAGCTTGTATATGATTTTAAATCACTTAAAAAACTTCACTGAAGATGATTATAACATGATTATCTCCAACATCATGTAAAATCCAATCAGTTTCATAATGAACAGTGTTGTCTTTCCGAAGAAGTCAACTGTGTTATCTGAACTCCAAGAGTTAACTTATCTAACTTCAAAAATTTAAACTGCTTATACAAATAAGTTACTTTGATCAGTACACTTTTGAAGTTAATAGCTATACCTTGATTTAACTGTATACAGCTTGTATGGGAGACTAGAATCAGTAGTCCCGCCTCTTGCACTTTTATTTATAGACCTGTGTGATGACAAACATTGATTAAACCGAGACAAAAACCTATTAAGTTGGAGATTAAGATCCGAGTTCAGTATGGATAGAGCATGATAAAACAAATAGCAAGACCAAAAAAGCATGTTACAATGATAAAATCATTTATAAGATAAAAATAAAATGGCAATTTGAATATTGCTTTTATGGTCATCATTTCAGATTCTTGAAGTCGATGAACAGAAATTAAATATATGTTGGAAAACACGAAGGGCGTAACTTGATTCAACTTACAAATGTTATATTCTCTATTTTGCCCAAACATACAAACTTTACCCAACCCATATTTGTAAAACAGCTATAATTACTAAAAAAGAAGAAAGAACTGGAGCACGGACAACTACAACTAATCTGTCTAGACTGCATTTTGCTAAAAATGATACGTAGTAAGTTATAGTTTGATTGAAGAATATGATTTTCCTGCAAAAATTGTTATATGAGAGGTCATATTTGTCTTCATTATTGGCAGCAGGGTATAGCATGGGATTATGATTTATTTGTATATGTATCGTGAGAACAGGTATGTGACAAGAGTGACGTTTACATGGGTTTTTACGAAAGAGTAACATAATTACGCCTAACTGTGGCTAACACGAAGGTAACACTACCAAAGTAATATGAAGCAGCTAGTAAAAATACTAATGATTTTGAACCTTTAGGTGAATATTTTTCCACCTTTTAACTGCTGTCACATCGAAAAAATAGCAGTGTCCTCTTATTTGATAAAAGAATCCCCTGTTCCAGTATTTAACTTTCTGTCCCAATTTGAATTTTCCAACATTATTCTGTAATTGAACTACTGAACATATTAAATAGCTTCATTAAACATGACAAAACACTACTGGCAACCAATTCAAGTTGGAAAATTTACAGATGACTTTACACAGGGTGAGTTCCGTCTATTCAGATACACTAATTAGCATGTAGGTTAAATTGCAAATCACCTTGTGTGCTGAATTGCTGATTGGTGATTGCTTCATGTTCATAAGAACTCCTAATTGCAGGAAATGGACAACTTGTTAGGATCAAATACAGAAACATCAATCATTGTAAGATCAATTAAAAATACACATTAAAGTAAGACAGGTTAACAAAAAACAGAAAAGTACCTGTTAAAATACTTGTAGTTATTTATGTGTTCTCTGCACTTTGTGCTTGTGTTTGGGATTGCTGTTGATATCTGATTATTATGGTTTGAAACAACAAATAACCAAGAATTCTAGTGTTTGGATAATGCAGGCTACGGATTGTGATTATTTGAAGGCAAATCATATCAGAATCACTAAACACTAGCACACATAAGTAGTCCTTTTAAAATTGCTTATAAAAAAATGTTAATTTGCTTACTAAAACTGTAAGTTACACATTCCCGGTAAAAGAAATTATTTTGAATAAACAGTTTCAAAATGCTTAACTTAAAAGAACTTTCTTCATTCACAAAACCAAATAAACATGTTTTAAGCAACCCCAAACACCCTCAAAACTACATCAAATCATCATCATCATTAACAACAACCTTCCCATCAGCTACTCGAACCATCCTATCCCAGGGAGTTCGCAACCCACGAGAAGATCCAAGATCCCATCTGGAGGGTCATATATATCTAACTTTGACATTACTTTGATAATGCTTGTGGCCAAAGTGCAAATAAATAAACCTTTTATTTAAAACCTTGCGCCAATGTGGAAAACTACATTTTGGGGGTTTTCGAATTGACCAATAAATTGGTTAAAATACAGTAATTAAACGAGATTTAAGTACCAGTTTTAGCTTATAAAAAATGATTTTATCATACAATTTGCCCACTCTTTTAAGATTTCAAAAACGCAGTTGACTTACTGAAGAAGTCAACTCTGCTGCATGAAACCAGTTCCATATTAACAAAGAAGCTAAGTTATTAGGAACAAAACTTAGTGCCATGTCCTGTACGGTATCATCTTCCTCAATTTTACGATAAAGGTACAAACCTTTTAGACTCTACTATCATAACAATATCACTTACGTAGTCAATGGTAGTATGGTTTTAGTTGTAAGCGACGGTTTGTGTTAGCTCAGTTTTACCATGTTAAACTGTTTTCCAAATTTAACATTCTATGAAAACCTCAGTGAAATTTGATGAAAGCCACTCAAAAGTCAAATAGTTTATGCTTGATGATTTCATCCACATGTAGAGCTTATTTATGTGAATCAAAATCTTACATATGATACTACATCACTAATAACACTTTTAAATTTTTTTTTAGCATGATCATCTACAACCTTTTATCATAGTCCCACCATTTTCCTCGAAAACACAGTTTGACTTTCTGAACAAGTCAACTGTGTTTACTGAACTCCATGAATCAAAATAAAGTTCAAATTCCTTATTGATCTAAAGTAATAAGTACTAGTACAGCATCCAAGTTAGGATTATAGCTTGATCTAACAGTGTATACATTTAAAAAGTACTAATACTCAAAGGTAAAATGACAATCATACTTTGAAACACTTCTTTACAAACAATCATACTTTCGGAGTGTATCAGAGAAGACTATCAATGCTCGAAATGGATTGAGCCAAAATCACTTGAAAATGATCAACGATCAACAATGCTTGGGGAAAAAAATCATAAACAAATCATTTTAATGCACATGAGAATAGATGCGGAGAGATATGAGCTTTAGATCACCTTCTGAGCTAAGTGGCAATTGCTTCCTGCTCACCGAACCTTGAAAGATCAAGTTGAAACAAAATATTAGAAAACCGTAAAATCTGTATGATAAACCATACCCTACTGAATCCATTCGAGTTGAGAAATTGCTTAATGACTTACCTGATCAGAGTTCACTTGGCTAACTGTTATGCGCTGATTGACGAATGCTTCCTGGTGATCGGACCTCCTAATAGCAGAAAATAGATTGTTAGAACCATAGTAAAAATACATAAATTGCAGAAACAACGAATATTTCCCTAATCAGTTTAAAATTTCAATATAAAATACCTGTTAAAATAGCTCTTCATGTATAGGCTCCTTTGGCTTGTGTTAGTATCGGTTATATGTAGAAGACTATTTCATCATCATCACAGGTTCTTCGTCTCTTGAGTAATAAACCATGTGCATCCAGAAGCCGCATCGACCCAACAATACGTAGACCTCTCAACTGGAAAATGCTCTGTGGAAGACGTATTATACCTGTACCTCCAATATTTAACTCTTTCAAACCTTTTAAGCATCCAATATCCTCAGGCAATTCAACAACTCGAATGCAACCGCGGAGATGTAACTCGTTTATACATTTCATCTTACAAATGCTGTTTGGAATATCTTGTAAAAGCTTACAGTCGGTTAAGATTAGCTTCTCTAAAGATTCTAATCTGCCAATATCCTCAGGTAACTTCTCAAGAAGCCAACAAGATTTGATTTCCAAAGATTTGAGATGTTTCAACTTACAAATGCTATCTGGAAGATATTTAATCTCTGTAGATGAAAAAGTTAGCTCCTCTAAACATTCTAGCTGGTCAAGGTCCCGGGGTGCTTCTGTAATACTGCCTTCAAGTGTAAGCTTTCTTATACATTGTAAACTACAAATGCTTCTTGAAAAACTCTCAAGGTTTGTACAAGCACAAAGACCTAGAGAAATCAGCCTTTCAAGATTTCCAAACGATGAAGCTTTATCTTCTTTATAATAACATGAAAACTGAAACTTTGAAGAATCATTGTCGAAGCGCAATGGGCAAACATCTATGGGTTCTGCAATCAGATGTAATTCAAATAAACAACCAGCCTCAGCTGGTTGATAGTGTTTGTCAAACACAAAAGACTTAAACCTCCCACAACAACTTAAGTCTAAGAAGAGAAGATTTTTCAGGCATCCAATGGGAGCATTAATTTCTACCAAGTCACAACAGTTTTCAAGATTTAAGCTTTCGAGATTTGGAGTCTGCCCAAGGTCCAGGGTCCTCAACTTTAAATGACTCAGGTCGAGATATTCGAGCTTTAGACTTTGAACGGGCATTTGAAGTTCCACCAAATCATTACAGCCTTTGAGCCTTAGCCTCTCAAGATTCGGAGTGTTCCCGAGGTGAAGGGTCTTCAACTTTGAATGATTGAGGGCGAGATATTTGAGCTTCAGACTTTCGGGAGGCATTTGAAATTCTACCAAATCATTACAGCCTTCCAGTTTTAGCTTCTCAAGATGCGGAGTATTCCCAAGGTGAACGGTCTTCAGCTTTGAATGACTGAGGTTGAGATATTCGAGGTTTAGACTTTCAGCAGGCATTTGAAATTCAACCAAATCATAACAGCATTCGAGTCTAAGCGCCTTAAGATTCGGAGTATTCCCGAGGCGAAGGTTTGTCAACTTTGAAAAACTAAGGTAGAGCTCTTGGAGCTTTAGACTTTCAGCAGGCATTTGAAGTTCCACCAAATCATTACAGCCTTCGAGTATAAGCGTCTCAAGATTCGGAGTATTCCCGATGTGAATGGTCTTCAACTTTGAATGACTGAGGTTGACAGATACAAGCTTTAGACTTTCAGTAGGCATTTGAAGTTCTACCAAATCATCACACCCTTCGATTATAAGGGTCTCAAGATTCGGAGTATTCCCGAGGTGAATGGTCTTCAACTTTAAATAACTCAGGTCGAGATATTTGAGCTTAAGATTTTCAACGGGCATTTGAAGTTCTACCAAATGACAGCCTTGGAGTGTAAGCGCCTCAAGATTTGGACTTTCAGTAGGCATTTGAAGTTCTACCAAATGACAGCCTTTGAGTGTAAGCGTCTTAAGATTTGGAATATCCCTGAGGTGAAGGGTTGCCAACTTTGTATAAGAGAGGTTGAGATATTTGAGCTTTTGATGACGAGCAGGCATATGAAGCTCTACGAAATACCAACAATGGTCAATAGTCAACTCCTCAAGATTTGGAGCCAACCTAAGGTCAAAGGTCTGTAAGTTTGAACTATCTAAGGTGAGGAACCTTAGCTTATGAAGAACCTAACATAAGTACAAAAAACAATTAATATGGGTGCAACGACAAACCAAGTAGATATATAGGATCATAATGAATCATGAAAAACAACAAATTAACCATTATTCTACCTTTTCTTCTCCATCTTCCCAAAGTTGAACAATATTGCTCTTATACATGTCAAGTTCAACAAGATATTTTCCTTGAAATGTATTCGGTAAACTCGAAAAAGGAAATCCTGGCCATCTCATAACTCGCAAGGAACTTGGAAGGTATTCGCTAACTTTATCAAATTGAACAATATTGTTACTAAAATAATCATTTATGAGATCTATGTAAATAAATCTAATATCCTTCATTTTTGCTAGACCTTTTATTGCAATTTCAGCACTGAAACCTGGTGACCGGAAGAAGAGACATTTTGTTGCTTGGGTACCCTGAAATCGAAAAAATAAAACCCCTTAATTTTTATAGGAACCCTAAATTTCAAAATTCCCAAAATCACCGATCAAATTGAGAGTGAATGAAGATGATATAATATGAATTGAATGATATTTCGATTTGGATTAATGAATTTTTGAATGAATACGAGAATTGTTATTTGTATTTGATATGGAACAATAGTCAAACTATCACAGTTAGAAAATTTGGACCAAACCCGCAATGTGTGTTTCATTTCAGACCAAACTCGAAACTTTTCAAATTACTGGACCAAAATAAAATATCTAGCAAACAGGAGGGACAAAAAATGTAGTTAACTCTCAGTTTTATTAAATTATACCAACTTGATTCTTACCAGGTCATTAGTTAATATATCCTCAATTTCCTCATTAATCCACAATCGGCTATGTCTTTGAGGTTCATCGGGGTGTGACCGACGAACAATATTTCTACCCATTTCTTCTAAATGATCATGCATCCCCAACCTTATCCCCAACCTTTCATCAATAGTTATAAGAGATTTCTGCTCAAGAACTCTTAAACCAACTTCAGCATGAAATCCACGGCTTTCAAGCGCTCTAATTGCATCTTTTTTTATCCAACCTTTTAGTATGCATGCAACATCTAAGAATATTTCTTTGTATTCCTTCTCTAGACCATCAAAGCTTATTTCCAATCTATCCATAGTTGCCGTCAATGGAATTGTTTTTAGTCTTTCGATGGCATGTATCCAAAATTGCTCACTTTGACCACAAAGAAATGAACCCATAACTTTGATCGTTAAGGGAAGACCATGAGCATATTGTACGACTTGTCCTGATAGCTCTTTGTACCCTTGAGTTGGAATCTCTGTTTGAAATGCATACCTATTGAAGAGGCAAATCGCTTCCGTAGACGATAATAGATTGACGTCATGAACAAAGTTCACTCGGAGGGCTGACAACACTTGCGCATCTCTTGTGGTGATGATAATTCTGCTTCCCAATTTAAACCAGTTAGGCTCGCCTGCTAACGCCTCAAGCTGTTCTATGCAATCCACATCATCTAAAACTACAAGTGTCTTTCTACGACGCATCATCTCTTTCAACATGTTTTTCCCATCATAAACACTACTAAAAGTGATGTCTTGTTTATTTAACACATCTTTTAGTATCCGTTTTTGAAGCTTCTTTAAACCGGACAAAGTAGGTTTTGAAACTTCCCTTACATTTTCAACAAAGCTTTTTCCTTCGAACATAGTTGATATTCGATCATAAACAGCTCTGGCTAGAGTTGTCTTCCCCCCACCTCCCATCCCCTTGATTCCGATCATGCGAACATCTTCGGTGCCAATATCTAAAGATGAAAGAATATCACTGATTCGGGTCTCCATACCCACTAAGTTTCCGTTAGTGTTCAAAAGAGTGGAATATTTCTTTTTGAAAATAACATCAACAATTATTTTGATCAGTTTAGATTCATCCCTGTATCATTAATTAAAGATTATATTATTAGCTTGCTCAAAGTGCACATAAACAATTAGGATTAACGTATGTAAATGCAGGTTAGGCAAAATATTACAGATATATGATGAAGAAAATTGAATGAAACTGAATTACCCGTTAGCTGTGGCCTTCAATTCCCACCCAGCCAGATTTGATGCTTTTTCTAAAGCCTCCCTCCACTTCCCAACAGCCTCTTCCTTTTCGTGTTTAGCAAAGGCTTCTTTAACTGCCCCACTTTGTTTACGGACTTCGGTGGGCTCCACGTCAAAAAAGACAGGATAAACATTCTGATCGGTCGTCTTCTTACATTCCATAATCTTGACAAGCTCATCTAGGCTCCAAGATGAAGATGCGTAAGTCTTGGAGAAAACAATGATGTAAAACCTTGAGTCCTCAATGGATTTGATGAGTTGGTCCTTGATCATTTTTCCTTGCTCCATTTTCTCAACATCATTGTAAGTTTCAATGCCTTTTTGCTTAAGAGCTTGATAAAGATGGCCAACGAAGCTGTTACGGGCATCCTCACCCCTAAAACTCATAAACACATCATACTTAAAGCTCTTTTCAATTGATGAATTTGAAGTAGAAGCCATTGGAAGTAGGGCTAAAGCTAGCTGTTGAGAGAGTTTATGTGAAAAAGTTCTAGCAGCAGTGATTTGTTTGTTTGGAAAAAAAAACTAGTGGTGGGGACTAGAAAAACAAAGCCAATGAAAAAGATAGATAAGATTTACTGTTGAACTTTATGAAGTGTTTGGTAATTATATTATATTTTCACAATTTACACAGTACATATTTTTCTTTCACAAGAAATGATTAGTTATGATAAGTTCTTCTTTTCAAAGTATTGTTCCATGTGATCGTTCATTTTTTTAGGCTATATTGTTTTTTTGATAATTACATAAGAACCATGTTTATATACTTTAAAGAGCAAATCAAGTATCATGCATAGTGCAAAACTTACACTGTGTTCAAAAAAAAAAAAAAAAAAAAAAAAAAAAAAAAAAAAAATGAAAGTAAACTAAAGAAAAAGGAAGTAAAGAAAGAAAAATGAAGTAAAGTAAACTTTCACCCTAAAAGTGGGATAAAGTTTTTAAAACAAAATAACCCCACTTTCATTCATTTACTTTCCTTTTCATTTTTATAAAAAAAACTTGAGAACACAACTACTATAACTTTCACTTTCCTTCCTCCCTTTTACTCAACTTAAGAACACAGTGTTAATCATTCGTTTTTCAGAACCTTTTGCAAAAATGAACATTTTTTGAGCACATATAAAAGGACTAATCCAGTTTGTTTTGCATTTTTATTAGTTATTGCAGCTGGTGTTTTTTTTTTTTTTTTTTTTTTTTTTTTTTTTTTTTTTTAGTTATTGTATAAAATTCGATTAATTTGGTACAAAAAATAGAAAATGATGGTTCAAAAAGTCATCCCTTGCTTCACTAGTAACGATAACATTATTCTAGGTTTATAATTAAACCATTATATATATTCCTACAAGCGATCTTTGGTTTATTTTTTTTAAATCATGGTTTCCAATCTTTTAGCCAACCAATCCACGAAATTTGAACTCATCGTCACACACACTCAAACCATGTAGAGTCCTCTTTTTTCATGGGATTGTCGTGACCACTTCAATGATAATAGTAATAGCAATAGCATTGGTTATAACTGTAGCACATAGCAATTTGAACAAGATATGTTCGTTTGAACATATTGGAATGTGGTGGGACAACAAATGACTCCTTTTGCTAAAGGAAATTACAAAGAAAAAGACCATATGCAAAGATCATGATTAAGTATCCTTTCGTCATGGTTCTAGCGCAGATAAAATCATCAATAATAAGTTCATATCTAAGTAAGCAATTGCGGGTTTTCTTAGTTCCATATATATACGCAGTTCTCATTTGTAGATATATTTCATATGAACTTTACACATCACATGCATGCCTTTGATTTACAAAATTCAATCAAATAACTTTATGTACTACAACTAGGAAAGTCTTTAGGCCGTGTTAAGCATAGCCCAAAATCCTAAAATAAGTAATAACAGCTCAAACAACTACAACGATCATATATATAAAACACAATGTTTTGTATTATCAGATATGGCATAAATAAAAAGCGTACAAAATGAATACAACAAAACAAAAATGAATATTTTTTAAACTTTTTTGTACACGTAAACTTGGTTCATAAAATTTATCCAATATATGTGGTGTGCGTTATATGTTAGATCATCTGTATAAATATTGTTAAAAATGATTTTACACAACTAACAAAAAAGTTTTTTCTCTCAGGTAGCAAAATGATACGAGTGTCTTCACCCTGAAACTTAAAAACATATCATACTTGAAGCTCCTTTCAATCAATGAACATGAAGAAGAAGCCATTAATAAAAGTAACTTCAAGATTTTGAAAAGAAAAAGAGATGAAATATTGTGAAAAACGTGTTTGCGCGGAAAATAAGTGCATATATGAGTCGTACTATTGGTGTTTTTACATGGTTTGGGATGGGGAACATGATATGACAATGCAATAATATCTTCTTTTGAGGATATGAATGGAAAAGCTATGGCAATTGTCTTGTGGTTTCTTGGTGGGTTCCGTCTCATGAAATTTGTCTTCTACGCATTACATAGTAGTTTTTTTAGATAACATTTTTTTAGGAGTAAATTGCAAAAATCGTTCATAAAGTTTAGCCAAATTGCATGTTTCATCTCAAACGTTATGAAAGTGCAAAGATCTATTAGTCTAGTATTTTATGTAACTTACGTAACATGTTATCTCAGCCCAACTTGTATCATTTGTAGGGCTCGGCCCACCACAGGAAACCCTAGTATGTATTGTGTATATATTGGTTGTTTGATGGAATGATAATCATCACATTCAAAAGTCTCTATACCAACTAATATGGTATCAGAGATAAAATCTCTCCCTTAATACGCCTAAAATCCCTAAAATCTCTCCTTTAAAAACCTCATACGCTCCTCCCTCTGCTTCTTCCCAACGCTTCATCATCAAACAACCAATATATACACAATACATACTAGGGTTTCCTGTGGTGGGCCGAGCCCTACAAATGATACAAGTTGGGCTGAGATAACATGTTACATAAGTTACATAAAATACTAGACTAATAAGATCATCCCTATGGGAAACCTTTGGGGCAAATATCCTGCATGACCAACATCAATCGACTAAAATATCCTTGTCTTCTTCTTTTCTATATTTCTTTTCAGTTTTCTTACACAAATGGTTCATGTGTTTCGTCAGGTTTTAAAGATTGAGTCATGACTTTTTTTTTAACTATTAATATCAATATTATTTGTTATACGTTTTCGTCCGTTTTCTTACGTTTTTTCCGATTTCATACGTTTTTGTCTCTTTTTTCTTACGTTTTAGCCCATTTTTCTTACATTTTTTCTGACAGACTAAAACGTATAGAAATGGACGAAAACATAAGAAAAATGGACAAAAACCGTAAAACGAGGACAAAATGGACAAGAACATAAGAAAAACGGACGAAAACGTATAAAAACGGATGAAAACATGAGAAAACGGGGGGAAACTTATAAAAATGGACAAAAGCGTATGAAAACGGAAAAAAAACATATGAAAAATGAACAAAAACCTAAGAAAAATGGACAAAAACGGATAAGATGGACAGAAACGAACAAAAACGTAAGAAAAAAGGGCGAAAACGAATAAAAACGTATAAAAACAAATAAAACAGACAAAACATAAGAAAAAGGAAAAATGGAAAAAACAGATAAAAATGGACAAAAACGTAAGAAAACGTATAAAAACGGATGAAAACGTAAGAAAATGGGCGAAAATGTATAAAAACAGACAAAAACGTAAGAAAATTAGACGAAAATGTATAAAAATTGATGACAACGGGCGAAAACATATAAAAACGGACAAAAACGGATAAAAACGTATGAAAACAAATAAAAACAGACAAAAACATAAGCAAAACGGACAACGTAAGAAAAACGTACGAAAAAGTTACCAAAATGTAAGAAAAACTGACAAAAACGGATAAAAGCGACAAACAGACAAAAACGATAAAAACATAAGAAAAAAGTATAAAAACGGACAAACACGTATAAAAACGGAAAAACCATATAAAGACGTATAAAAACAGAAAAACGTAAGAAAAACGAACAAAAACGACTAAAAGCAGATGAAAACGATTAAAAAATAATACTAATTTTAATAGTTAAATAAATAATTAAAAGAAAATTGAAAAATCTGTAAAACCTAGCGAAACACAAGGACTATTTGTGTAAGAAAATTGAATAGAAATATAGAAAAAGAAGAAGACAAGGGTATTTTAGTTGTTTGATGTTGTTCAGGGACGATATTTGCCCCAAAGATTTCCCACATAGACGATCCTTGCACTTTCTAAACGTTTGAGATGAAACATGTAATTTCGCCAAACTTTAAAGACGATTTTTGCAATGTACTCTTTTTTTAGTTTCTAAAACTAGACGAGTACCCGTGCATAGCAACGGTATTTTCTAGCGACAATAATTATAGTGATATTTTGATTACACAAAACATTTAACCAAAATATCATTACAATAGTAGACATTTAAATTGTTATAGTTGTGTTGTCTTTAGCAACCTCTAATAGGGTTGTAGCTATCACTAATCTACTTTGTAAAGGTTCTTATAAAATTCAAAACTACAAAACCTTAAAAGTAAGTGTTCTAAACTTTCAATTTTTCGAATTTAAATTTTCAAATGTCAAGCCTTACAAATGATCCGAGCAAAACAACCAAAACCATAATTCGACAGGATGTGGCCATTTGCGCCCAAATCAACGAAAACAAAAATTACCGGCATAGTTTTAGCATTTCATACTCCATTGTTTTATCTATAAAATTAAATACATATTGCTTGGGTTATAGATGATGGCTGTCAAGATTCAAATAACTCAAACTACGTAACACAAAATAATTGAAAGGCAACTCCTTTCTCCATTTCTACTCCCAATATTTTAGTTGTTGTGGCCCATTAAAAAGTATCTTTAAGTACATTTTTTTTTCTTTTGCATGCATTGTTTTCAATAATAAAGTGATTCAAACTAAAAACTCACAAAGATATTCATTTAGTGTAAAACACTAAAAAAGTGGTATGCCAACTTTCCCGTTAGTGTTCATCATTTTATCAAAATATGAGTTTCATAACATTTATCGTATGTTTAAATTTGGAATCTGATAAAAGTTTGTTAAGTTGCCTCATTTCATGCACATATACTTATTCAAACATATCTTGAAAGTTAATCCTAATACTTAATACCTAAGAAATTTAATACTACTTAGCAAAATCTCAAGGTCATAACATCATTTTATAACAATCCCAAAATTCTAAAACAAAAAATATATAACAAATATCAAAAAATTATATACATTTTATCAAAAAAATACAAAATGAATGAATTAGCCAAAAGATTAGTGCTAGATTCCGTGAGTCGATTTCGGCAGTCCATACCGTTTCCTGCATTAAGATTTGGCCACAAAAAAAACATAAATTACATATCAATTTTTTTACCAAAAAATAAACAAAACTGCCCAAACTTTAGAACACAAAAATCTGACGAGACACGAGGGGAAAAAATCTAAAGAACCTAACCTATAATGAAAAGATTACATCAAAAGATTTGCAAGAGGGCTATGGTTCCATACGACGTTGGTTAAAGGGAAGTACCTACCAAAATCAATAAACTCTATTAACATATAAAAAAACTAACAAAACAAGTTACAAATCTGAGAAACAAACCTCAAAAAAATCGACAATGATGTGGTGACTGGTGAGATGGGTGATTGGCTCCAAACGGTCAACCTAAATTGACCAGGGAATGGTCAACAAGGTCAAACAGCTCAGAGTCAATGCTCCGCGGAATATAGTGGTTTCCCCGGGTCGTTATGTCCCGACGAGGTGTGATGGTTATTTAACGGGTCTGTGATCGGGTGAATTTGGATGGAAAGTGTTTTGTGATTGATTAAACTAAGGAATATACGAAGAAATAGCTTAAATAAGCTATATGAATAAGACAGGAATGTTGGAAAAACCAGAAACGTTTAAAACCTAAAAACGCGTACGTCTACGTTTTAAATAACGTAAACGTACAAAATAAAACGTGAAAACTGAAATCTGAAAACCCCCAGGGGGTGAAAATGACTTTTTTACAAACTAAAAGGTAAAAGAAAATTTGTAGAAAAAGAAAATTACTCTTTACACTAATTAATTATTTGTTATTAATTAATTACTAATTAATACTAATTATTAATATTTGAAATACTTAAATACAATATAATATTAATTTAATACTAGAAAAATAAAAATAAAATTTCTAAAATTATAAAATAACTAAAAACAACTTTTAAAATTAAAAAATAAGTATTTTTGTCTTTTTATGATTTTTCTATTAATTAATTATTAATTACCTAAATAAACTAATTTAAATTAAGAAAAATAGAAAATTAACAGTAAAAATTATAAGAAAATTTCTAAAATTATATTATACTATATAAAAGCTAGGAAAAATATAAAAATTAGGTCTTGCTTAATAAAAACTAATTATGCTATTTAAAACTTAATTATTAATTAATAATTAATAAAACTAATATTAAGTCTAATAAATACTAAATGATAAAATAAAAATCGGAGAAAATTACTATAAATACTTTAATATAATAGGAATTTAAGAAAAATATAAAAAAGCTAAGTACTTAACAAAAATATAAAAGTTAAAATTAAAATTTAAATAAAATTAAATAGAAACTATCACTTAATTTTAAATTGATTTTTCTTGATTTTTCTTTTTGAAAACTGATTTACACCTAAAAACAACAAACTTTTGTAAAAACAAAATTTTTATAACTTGATAATAAGCTGTTTGAGGGCTTATTAGTGAGACAGTTGACTTTGGTCAACTGTCAAGGTAAAAAGGTGATGTAGGCAGCTAGGGGGGCCCACAATGGTGAAATAAGATGTGAATAAGCTGAGTGAACTAAAATAAGCTAGAAAAAGCAAGAAAGTAGCACTGAATAAGCTAAGAAAGTGATTAAGCTAATCCAAAACCAAACAGCCAACTCAGACAAGGGACAAGGTTTTTGGACCTTGCAGCCCTATCAAATGGGGTTCAAATCCTAAGATAAGCTATGGACCTTGAACCCTGGCTTATTGGCTTTCCAGTAAGCCAAAAGTTATGGTGTGGGGTCCACAAATGTGCTCAGGAGAGGCCATGAAAGTGGGAGTGTTGGCTGAGTGTCTGTGTAGCAGGGCATGACATTGCCCTGCAAGTGACTTTGGACAGATGTAAAATCCAAACAAAAAATCATAAAAATGCAACAACTATAGGTTCCTAGAGATGAGCTGATGGGCAATAAGCATGAACAAGTTTCAATCCATGAAAAGAAACACAAAATTCAAAACAATTGCTTGAACTTTTGGAAAAATCTGATGTGCACAATTTGACTTTTTGAGCAAAACTTAAACCTTGACTTTCTTGAATTTTAATCACACTTTTCTGATTAAAAATGAAGTATGAGCTATGTTTAAACTAAACTACACTAGATTAACAAACATAGTAGCTAAAGTAATGGTTTTGAGATCCCAAAACCCTCACAGTTGACTGTGAGGGTACCAAACCTAAGATTTTGACTTTCAAAGTGAAAGTGACCAAGTGAGTGGATGGTTTGGACTGAAAATCACTTTAGAACTAATAACCTAGCTACTCAGGCAATAATAACAACACAAAGACAAAAGTGTGGCCTAATCCAAACACTCCTTAACAAATTAACATAAAGAGAATTATAAAGCAACTTTTTAAATTAAACCTCAAAACCACTAAACTAACTTATATTGACATAAATTAAACTTGATTGAACTAAAATAAACAACAAATGACAAATTTAATTAAGTGAGACAGATTATACTTAAGAAAGTGGGCAAATAGCTTACAGTTGAATCCAAAGCCAAGAACTGAGGTACCCAGGACTCAACATACCATCCTATTACTCCCCAAGGAGTCCTAAACCAGAATCCATCCACAATCTACCAAGCTCCATTGCATCTTTCTTCCTTGAGCTTGATTTTTTATTTTTCTTTTATTTTTCTTGATTTTTGATTATTTTTAGTTATGAACTGAGACTAGCTTCAAAGCTTTGATAGCTTTATAAAAACTTGTTGGTACTTTGATTGAGCTTAAAGAAACACTTAAAACAAGATTTAACAATATATATAGCAAAGTTGTCAATTTTGCTAAGAAATGCTAATAACTGAATTCGTGCAAATAACTTGGAATTAATAATGAAAAAGGTTCACATTACACTCTAAGAACTGAGTAAAACTAATTTAAGCTGAAAAATACAACTTACAATGAAAATGTATTACCTACGACATAATAAAACTAAATTACACTACTATTAAAACTAAGACTTCATCTTTCTTCTTTCCACTTCACTTTTATAGACCCTGTAGGGTTTCTTTTACTTTCCCACATGGAATTCCAGCCGTTGGATGCCTAGATTTGATCTTAGCCTTTGAAGCAATTTTTGGCGGGAAATTTATATTGGGCAGGATTGAGTGGGTTAGGTGTTGCAGTTGGGGTAATAAATGTGGAGAGGGGATGTAGGGGACAAGGGTTGAGGTTGGTGAGGATTTTGAGGTGAGGAGGGGGGATATGGAGGGGGCAGGTTGCAGAGAGTGGGGGAAAAGTTGGGGGAACAGTGGTGAGGGTGTGGAGTTTGACCTGGTCAAACGACCAGGTTATATTATCAAAAGGGAAGGGCTTTGGTGGGCTAAGGGATAGTGGGCTTGGGCTGTTTGTGTTGCTGGATCAGATTTGGTTTTGTTTTGGGTAGTAAATAAAAAAGGGTCCATTTGGTTAATTGAAGCATAAGGACCAATTTTGTATTTTAACCAAACTTGAGGGATGATTATGTCATTATTCCAAACCTATTTCAAGGGTCCACTTTTTCCAAGTTTCATATGTCCAAAGATAAAAATTACACTTTTCCAATTTTGAGATTCCAAGGACCAAAAATGCCAAATTGCCAAACTTGAGGGACCAAACATGTAATTTCCACAAACATTTTACCCAAAGACCAAAAATGACTTTTGTAACTTCCCAAGGACCCAAAATGATTTTTCTTCCAAAAATATCCCACCGGGGACCAAATCTGCCAAAGTTTGAAAGTCTAGAGACTAATTTTGTAATTTTCCAAAACTTTTCCAATTTTTCACCAAAGGACAAAATATGACCACTTATGATTTCAAAAGGACCTTTGGTGATAATTTTCCATATTTTGAATATCCAGGGACTAGTTTTGTAATTTTATGAAAGTTGGGGGACTGAAACTGCCTATTTTGCAAACTTTGTACGTTTTTCATTTGTTTTTACTTATTTTGCATCTAAAACATATAAAACACAATTTTGAAATATTTTTAGTATTTTGATGCATTTCTGAGTGTTTTTGTATGTTTTGCAGTTCAGATTTGACCAAAAATGATGAGTGTTTGAGCACTCATCAATGGGATGAGAGATTAGTTGTGTGCTTCGTGTGAGATGAAAGATGGATGAGAGAAAAAGTGGTTATATGTTTGTTTTGGTGTGAAATAATGTGAAAGAAGGATGATTATTATATATATTATTAAATAAATGTGTTGCCTATAATAGTGTCCATCAAATCATGTCCTGCAATACACCCATTCATTGAAAAAGATTTGTGCCAGCCGAGGTTTTATTTTGCATTGCAATTACAATAGTTTCCATTATTAAGTTTTATAAGGGCATTATGGGCATTGACAAAAAAATTCAGTTTTCCACTTTTCACTTGACTATTTTTCCATTATAAGTAGTTAAGATTAAGATTTGGTTCATCCTATATTTTATGATCAGTATATAGTCTCATAGTTTACATTATGATCAGGATTTAAAAGCATGCATATTGTTATTCAGGTTAACCTGATTACCTGACTAGAATAACGATTATTTATGTTGGGTTATTTAGGTTTTCGAGAATAAACAATTTACCTAAAAGTGGGCTTACCAAGAGTTCCGGTTATTCGTGTTAGCACGAAACCAAATAAAGATAAAACTTTCTCTCAAAACCCAATCTTGCCCTTTTTTACCGACATAAACCTGAAAGTACAAGAAAATTCTATTTATATCATATAACACATAAAGAGATGCCATCAAAAAGTAGTATGAGGAAATTCGTAAAACGAAATACGCGCCAAAACTGACACGGAAATAAACGGTTTTGGCTCTGGTCTAAAGTTTTTTGAGGTGTGTGTTTTAAACAGGTTGACCCACCAACCCGTTTGAGTTTCTTCATATTAAGATAATTTATGTTTATAATGGATTAAATTAGTTAAACAAGTCAACCCACCCTCCAGTTTTGAAAGACGGGTTGAATAGGCAATGTTCAAAGTTTGCGTAAAAGGGTTAGGATTGACATAGTTGAACTAACTGCTTAAACATTCGCTCTCTGATTAAGGTGTTCTGAAATGCCAATCCGAACCCACACCTGACCCATATTTGGTTCTAATAGTTTTTTGATTTGAAATGACTACAATAACAAAACAAGAACTTTCCAACTTACCCTATTCCCATCGCCATTAGTGAACCAATGCCCCATCCCTTGACCATCTGCTTGAATCCTTCTTTTGCCAGCATCTTTTATGATCCCTTTCGCAGTATTAACCTTAAGATTCATGAAACATTGTGATGTTTCTTAAGTTTTTGATTTTCTTGAATTTTTCCTTGATGAGCTTGTCTCAGCTTTATTACTTCTAGCAGCTTGTTTAGTTTTGTTGCCATTGCTGAATTGGCCGCTAGAAACACAAGAAAGACAACATAAGAAATGATATCGGACTTTGAGTCATTTGCATGCAACCATCTATGAAATTAATCATGCGAAAAACTATTGAAAAACTATTACTCGTATAGCAGAATTAACTTACCTGTAATCGATATTTGATGTACTGGGTTGCTCAGAACCTCTATTTTCTGCGTTTAACGGGGAAAAATTGCACAAAAGTATTTGAACTAGCTCTTGAATCTTCAAATCATTATGGAAAAAAACTGATGTAACACCCTAGGCAAATCCCACATCGACAGAGGCTTGAAGAGATGCTGGGTATATAAGAATAACATTCGCCTTATCAGACACAACGCGTTTTGTGGTCTACTGCGAGTAGGGTTCTCAGGAACTACGCAGTTAAGCGTGCTCGTGTGAGAGTAGCATTGGCCTGGGTGACCAGCCGGGAAGTCTCACACGAGGGCCACAAAAACAAAGCCGTGAGCCATCAGGGCAAAGCGGAAAATATTGTGTATCAGTAGGCGGGATGTTACAAATGGTATCAGAGCCACTCCAGAGCCGTTTAGGATGGTGGGGCAAACCTCATCGAGGACGATGAGTCCCTAAGGGGGGGGGGGGTGATTGTAACATCCTAGGAAAATCCCACATCGGAAGAGGCTTGGAGAGATGCTGGGTATATAAGAATAACAATCGCCTTATCAGACACAACACGTTTTGTGGTCTACTGCGAGTAGGGTTCTCAGGAACTACGCAGTTAAGCATGCTCGTGTGAGAGTAGCACTGGCCTAGGTGACCAGCCGGGAAGTCTCACACAAGGGCCACAAAAACAAAGTCGTGAGCCATCAGGGCAAAGCGGACAATATTGTGTATCAGTAGGCGGGATGTTACAACTGATGTGCTGGCGGACGAGGATCAACTAAATCTATTACATCGTCCATAACATGAGTACATGACTATTATGGTTACTCTTTCCAACATTACTCTAAGCTTTGTTCTTATCTTTTAGAAAACTAAAATAGTCCTCGCAGACCTCATCCAGTACTGGTGTCCGAATATGGAAACTCCTCTCGTGTTTAAAATCTTCCCATAAATCTTTTCTAGTGGTAGTATTGAGTGACTCGTTTATTTTTCTCTGCTGATTTAAACCTAGACAATGGTCCTTGGTCAAATAAGATTCCGATTTACTGCTGGTCTTGTTAGTGGCAACTTTAGTGATTGAAGGGATATCAGAATCAGATTCGGAATCAATCAGCTAAAACTTTCTAAGAGGACTGACGGTTATGTTTGGAAACGGTTGTTTGCTGCAGCTTATGATTACTGATTCTGGAGCGCTTGTGACATTTGAGACATTTTGCTTTCTTTTTCTTGATTCTTTGGTCATAACACCAAGTCTGGTAAGCGGGGGTTTGGAACTGTTACAAACTGAATGGTATTGTGTCGAAAGCTTCCCATCTGTAGTTCAATAATTATAATCAGTAAATATGTTTATGATAAACTATACACATGATAGTAATTAGCATAATGGTTTAAGACACATCTGACTTCAAATTACTTCATGGAATCATAAAATATAACTCGCATTCCCACTCATATACGAAAAACACAAAAGACATAAAAATTTATTATTGATAAACAGTACACACCTTATTTTTTACCCAAAATAAATAAATAAATAAATAAAAATAAAAAAAGAAAGAAAGAAAGAAATAGAAAAAGACAACTTGTGCACAAGGTAAAAGCACAAGTCAAAGATAGCTGCAGCATAAGAAACTTCTCATTGAAAATATGTGTACATCTCATAAGTCATAAAAAACACAAATATCATTTCTTTTATGCAATGTGGATCAGTGTGGTGATCCCAACATGTTTGCGACATTTCTTGGGCTAAGAATTGCTGCATATTCAAGCATTTAAGATTAAAAAAAATAATAATAGAAAAAAAAATGGAAGAAGCAGCTAAGTACGGTATGTGTTACACACTGGGACAATGCCACAATGGGTTATAGAATATATCAAATGTTGATAAGCATAATTCCATTTTGATATTTCAAGTATCAGAATTCCTTTGTAACATTTACACTTGTTTTTGGTTATGTTATTGACAAGAGTAAGGGTGTACAATAATAGCGTTTAAAAGGGCTTGTAAATTATAGCCCAAAAGCACCAATTCCCAAACTAAGACAGACTTGCTACATCATTATAAGATCAACTAAGTTATTAACTGGTAGTCTGTTACTACTCAGCTTTACCATCCACAAGGTACATTAAACTATAAGACATTGCACTATGCCAGTTATGATATCACAAGGTGTCTAGACCTTGGGTGTGTGAGTGTGCGTTGCAGATGAAGTAAGTGTCTAGACCTTGGGTGCAGGAGGTGTTTGGGCTGGGGAAGGGCCATTGGAAGAGTGGCTGCTGGAATGGACCGAATTAGAATTGGAAGAGTGGGCCGAGGAGGTGATAGTAGACACACGTTCAGGTGGAGATGAATTGGGAAGAGGGTGGGGAATTTTCGATTCGGGAGTCTAGACTTGTGGGAACATCTGAAAAAGATCGTTAATGAAAATAAGGACAACAAGTTACTAAACCTTGATTGTGTTGACCCGTCTATAACCAAGTACTTCCAGATAATTAGTTTGACAAATTTAGCATCAAAGGTTTTTGATGAAAATCATGTTACCTACACCATTAATGGTCTATGTGATACGTTTGCTTTGCCATTAGAGGGTGTTTGGGGTAAATGACTGTGACGTATGATTATGTAAGAGCAAACTAGTCAGTTGCAAACTTGCTTAATCAAACTAATAATCTAATTTTCTGATTATTTTACCAAACACACTAGCACAATTGAAGGAGAAATTGTTGATTTGCTTATTGAAACAGATAAATAGCTCATAACTTAAAACAACTAGCTTCATTCACAAAATAAAATAATCGTATTAACAAACAAATTGAATAAAAGTATCCCAAACAAAACAAAGATTATTCACTTTAACAAATCAATCACCAAAATACTTTACCTTTATCATTATTATCCCCCAGAGATGAAAAATCCTCTATATCATCATCAACCGAACCCAAACCTGAATCCAAATCCGAACTCGATCCGAAATCCACCTTATCCGATCCAGAACTCTATCCACAAACAGTTAGCGTCTCAATCACAAACTCTTCCTTACATTGTTTAATACTAGTTGTTTGCTAAATTCATTTGGGTGTGATTTAGGATAACCCTTGTGTTAAACTCGTATCATAATTACTTGACCAATAAAGTCAATACACTTGACTAGTAAAGTCAATTAATTCTCCCACACCTTTGCGTTGTACTCATTTTTAGTACATGATACCCCTAGTACACCCCTCAGAGCCTACCTTTTTCGTTTCTAACTATAAGCATCATACTTAAAGATAGAATTTGTTTACAATCCACCCTAAATGTACACCCAAATCGCCTTAGCCTTCCGTGTATGCACTCATCTTTAGTGCATTATTATTATTTGTTTAAACCCTTAGTTAATTATCTAATTGATTACATGGTTGCTAAGTCGAGTTATATCTTATATATATTGTTTTTTGGACGATTGGGACTCATGGGTAAAGTAGTAGTGTAATGGAGTAATGGGGAAGAACGTCAATTGCTACCCCCATATGCGCGTAAATGTTTTAAAGTACTCCAAGTGTTTTGATTATCTTAATTCGAGTCATTAGATAGTTATTTGTAAAGTATGTAAAAGTTCAAGTGTAAGGGGAGAACCGAGGCCCCTATGATGTATTATTTTGAATGGTAGGGCAAGAGTGTACGTAAAAAAATAGAAAAATAAAAGAGAAAAATATACGGATTACCAAGATGTAAAAGTTCAAGTGTAAGGGGAGAACCGTTTCGTTTTATGTTTCTTTTTATGTTTTGTTGTTTTCATTAGCTTAAGTCGAGTCGAGTCTTGGCTTAGCAACGCCACATTGTACATGTAATTGACCAAGATGATTAACTCGCCACCAGTAAAGATTGCCTTAATCCAACTGATGAGGCGAAAAATGATCCGTTTTTTGGGGGTCATTTAAGCCCGAATTCGAATTTATTTGATCAAATATTGCCCTAAATCGTTCCTTTTGTGATTTTAGGTACTTTGGGAGTGAAATCTGGAAAAGGAAGCAATTCGGACGTTTTTGGAGCATAAAAGTGAAGAAAACGCCAAAGTCTTAAATTTCCATGCTGGGAACAGTAGGTGACGGCGTCAAGAGTAATTTCCTGACGGCGTCAAGAGCAAAATTCCATGACGGTCCAGTAGAGATTTGACGGCGTCATGAAGGTAGGGCGTCAAGAGTAAAAGTCATGACGGTCTGGAAATGATTAAGTCTTGACGGCGTCAAATGTAGATCAAGGCAGTCCGAGAAGAGTTTTGGCGGCGAGGTGACGGCGTCACCTAATTGGTCTTGACGCCGTCAGACCCCTTTTCCTATATATAGTTTTCTAATTTTTCACATTAAAAGGGAAGTTTTGGGAGAAACCCTAAGTACGATTTTGGTGTAACTTTACAGGTTTTTCAAGGGTTCCAACCCCTTGATACCTTGCATGTGTAATCAAGATAAGTGTTCCTTTAATTCAATCAATATGTCTATGTGTTGGTTGTCTATATCTTGTTCTTGTCTTAATTCCATCATGCTAGGCTAGATCTGTAACCTCTCGTAAATTTCCCATACGATTAGTAAATGCATACGAATAAATAAAACGATGTTACAAGGAATTAACACCATTTTACGGGTAACAATTTTTTTTTTTATGATATGGCTTGATGTTGAACCACTACGATAACTATGAATGACCGTTTACCCAGGAACGATGCTTACACACAACCTAGGTTGCCTATAATTATTGCGAACGATAAATAATTATATAACGCGTTTATATTTAATAATACGTTTCGTCTAAATAATGTATACTATTTATATATTCCCCGAACCTACGAAATTTCCGAGAACGCTCACTAATATTTTTGAACTTCGACACGATAATCGAGACACCCCAGGTGGGCCCCCAACACCCTTTGGGCCACGAATACCAAACACAAACCAAACGGACTCTTTTCTTTCTTTTCTTTTGCTTGGGCCGACACACAAAACCTGAGCCCAGTTACAAGCCCAGACGCACCCTTTTTGTTATTTAGTTTTGTTTCTGCCAGTCGCGACACTCCCAAACGCACCCTAGTATCTCACGATTTCTACACATAACTTACATATATTTTTGTTTACCTCGTCTCACCTAGTACCAAAGAAATAGAAACAACCCAAGTTACACTTATTCTTACTCGTTTACTACCCTAGAAAACGCCTAAGCAAAACACCAAACTCAACCTTGGTAGATAACACAAAAACGTGTCAAGACATTCCTTTCTCACCACCCATGCTCTCCAATCCCATCTAAATGAACAATGTGAATGTAAGAAACGTCAGGAATGAATAGGGATTCACTTACACAATCCTAAGCTATGTAAATACTCGATTGGTTCATATTTGTGGCGTTACTATTCGCCTAACATGCAACCTCCATCCTTGTGAACTTATCTTGTCCATACACATTCAAAATACAGCCTATATAAGCTTTACATGCAAACCACATCACTACATACACTTATACGTACCATACTACTAAAATATTAACGAGAGAGAGTGAATGGAGGGACGAACGAATTGCTAGGAGAACCACATATCACAACGAACCTAGGAAGCAAGGGTTGGAGCTACTTGAACCTTGGAGAGACGTAAAGCGAACCACGAGGCATTGAACCATATCCACGAACCATTTTCATCGTTTTACTCCACCTTTTGAGGTGAGGTGAGACTCCAAATCATTATTTTCATTATTTTCATATACGTATTTCTTGTTTTGCACGAACACTTTACCTAAATAAAATGAGAAACTTACACGCGACATGCATATATTATCTATCGTATTACATATTTACTAAGTCGTTATTGAGACCCTATAAGTATTTCAAGCTCATATTAACATATACATACTAAATATTACACGTTCCTAAGTAGTATGGACCTATACGATTTCACTTTAAAAAGACTTAGATTATTTTTCAACTTATATGAGTTATACGCATAAGTTTTGGCTTACACTTTGGCCTCGCCATGTTTGATTTCAATACACGACCACCTAATATTTTTGTACGATCTAATTGCCTACTTGATATACTATCAGGAATGATAAATAGTACGACTTAACAACTTCATTTGATCACTAAACGAGACCCAAAGTAAACCGACATTGAAACTGTTTTCAGAAACTTTAAAAGCCTTAAGTGGGCCGTAAAGCCCAAAAAGCTCTTTTTAGCTTATTACGATAAGCTGAGCATATAAGCTATTTTGAAATGTTTTTGTAACTTAAAAATATGGATTTCGACTAAACAAGTATACCCCCAAACCCCTTGGATCGTAAAATCTTAACGGGCCCTTAATATTGGATCGTTAAGCCCAAATAACAAAATAAGCTAATAATAAGCTAATAAGCTGTTGGATTAAACTTTTCTAAATGTTTTGAGCTTATTGAACTAATAAAATGCTAAGTTTTGAATTTGGTAAGGTTTGGACCATTTTTGCAAATGTACGAGAGTTAAGGACTAAAATTGCCAAATTTGTAAACTTGGGTGAAAAGTATAAAAACTGTTTTTCTAAAGGGTATAAACTGTAAATATTGAAACTGAGGGATAATGAATGTAAATATTTGATATTTGGACTAACGGCGTAAATATTTTCCGTTAAGGGTAAAAAGTGTAAAATTGAGAAACATGAAGGATTGAATGGTAATATTAAATTTTTATAAAAACTTTATATATATTTATACTTATATATATATATTTGAATATATTGATTAAAACGATAAATAATAAAACGTAACTTATTATATATATATATATATATATATATATATATATATATATATATATATATATAATACGAATAAAACTTATATAACGATAAACAAATTTAGACGAATAAAACAATACGAAACCACTCTTTATTTTTATACGACGTAACACATCACGTATGCACTTTATCGATTTCTTATAATTAATAATAAACGTTCGCAATAAAAAGATACTTAAGAACTGAAACGTGCCATATCTTTTAGGTTGTGTGTGAAGCCGTTGCCTTGCATCGTTGAGATTACAATTGTTCTACTATCCTACTAAGGTGAGTTCATAGCCCACACTTAACTGATTTCTGTGGGGGGGATACATGCTCAAAAACCGAACACAAGTCTTTTCCTGATCTTATTATTGCTTAAGTAGCTATTGCCAAAAGTCCCTCGATCATGAACCTTAATCACTTGAAAAGTGAACGTAAATAATTGTGAATAGATCTATTAGGGATTGACAATCCCCATTTGGTCGCTAGAGGAAAGTCACCAAATGCACGTTATTTGAATATAATAGGTTACTGGCAAATACCTATCTTGGGGGCTATATATTTCACATCATTATTATGAAAATATTGATGTCTGTTGAATCGTTGAGTGTCATGAGCTTAATGCAATAATGAATGTGATTTCTAACTTGTTTATTTGTATCGATATTACAATAAACATCTATCTCTTGTGTTCAAACTCTTAAATATAAACCTATGAATTTCACTCAACTTTTGTTGACTTTTAGCATGTTTATCTCAGGTAACTAAATGGAATGGATGGCAACGGCACGAAGTGGGCAAATAAAGAAACGTTTATTTCTCTTTAAATAAAACTTGTTGTTAAATAACGAATTCTCTTGGAATTATGAATATTCGGTATTTTAAATAAAACTTAGAACGATCACTTGAATCGTTTTCTATAATTGTGACGAAAGATCCACAATATAATACCCCAAAAGTCTTCAGCTGACATTTTAAGTCTTCCGCTGTATTGATCGATTTTGGGGGTGTTATAGATTGGCATCAGAGCTACGGTTATAGTGAACCAAGTGTTTTTTTTTTTGAAACATTGGACTATAACTACACTTTGAACGGGACAAAAATTTTCATAAAATACCATCCTACGCCCTTCGTGCCTACGCATCCCAGTAATTGGTAAAAAGTATTATTTACCTTTATAGCATTTTAATTTGGTTATAATTATGCTTACATTTACTAATCGGGAAATTTATTACAGTATCATGTCTTCGAACACCCACCCTATCAGCTTGTCCTCAAACTCAGGAACTGAAGATGTTACTTCAGCGTATGCTACCTCACCTATGCCTATGTCTCCTGCTACCGACAGATACATGCAAAGCTAGCAATTTCTGCCAGCATCTGACACAGAGGCTTCTCCTCTGGCAACATCTGGTCCGATTCGCCGATCTAGGCAAATTAGACAACTTCAGCCGTATGAAGCAAGTACTGCTGTACCAACACCAGCTCTTGTCATACCATCTGAATCAGTTATGCCATCACCACCTGCACCACCAGTACCAACTATCTTCTACAGCCAAACTACTACTGTGCCACTAACACCATCACCTATAGTATCACCTCCACTAGCATCACCACCAGCACCTTACCGAAGTGTCCCTCTAACACCTCACTGAAAGATTTACCCAATCCGCCCAACCGCCTCAGAATCTAGTATTCACCGTAGCCGCCGAAGGACCCACAAGCGGGCAGATGCTCGTAAATGGTCTTTCTTATTGCCCATTATGCGATATTGGAGATCTCAAGAAGGAACACCAACAACAAGGGAACTTGGGGAAAGTTCTTACTCTACCTCCCGAATACTGCCAGTCACTGGGGAACCCATACACCATACCATACCATTGTTAGCTGCAAGAATGGTTCGCCACGAAGACCGACTTGATTCCATCGCTAGTATACTCAACAAGATTCCCCAGGAACTTCTAGAAACCTTTGAAGATGACATGAACAGTCTCATAATTGGTCATCTTGCAGTAGAGGATAAGGTCGAAAAGTTGGATTCTCTATTTTGGGAATCAATGGAATTCATAGGAGCACTATGTGGGGCTAACACTTCGACCGAAATAGCATTGGGGACTTTAGACCGAGAAATTGAAAGGATCAATACTGAAAACCTACGCCTTAGGCAAGCCCTGCTAGAAGCTCGAGAAAGGGAATGAGCTCGAGATCAAACCATGGAAACCATGTCCACTGCCATTCAAGAACTCCAAAACCGCCTAGACAAGGCCTTAGGAAAACCATGAGACCACCACCTTGTTAAAAAAAAATCAATGTCCTACAAATAAGAATATCTTGTCGTGTTTTGTAAACATTTGCACAAGTACAAATAAGTGTTGTAACACTATGGAAGTTTATTTTATCTTTATTTACGTTGCATTATATCGTAATATATTGGTTCATACAGGTCAAACTTATTCGTTATGTGTGTCATCCCAACATACGAAAATTTACGATGATCGAATCATTGTAATTACGACCTATATTTAACTATTCGATATGTATTTTCAACGTGATAAGATTATTATAAATGTTCTAATAATATACCTTCTTTTATAGCAATATGGCTAGAACTAGGAGAACAACCACGAACGCCGCACCAGCAAACCCCGAAGTTATGACCCCGGCTACAATCCAACAAGCAATTGCTGATGGCGTTAATACCGTTTTAGCTGAACAAAACCGTAATAGAGACGGAAATGCACCGGCACCCCGCTACTGCACATACAAAGACTTCATAGCGTGTCAACCTACGTATTTCAAAGGAACTGAAGGAGTGTCGGAATTAGCTCAATGGTTTGAAAGAAGTGAAACTGTTTTCCAAAGAAGTGGATGCTCGGAAAACAACAAGGTAAGCTTCGCAACGGGAACACTAATGCAAGACGCTCTATCCTGGTGGAACTCTACCGTTCAAACACTAGGAGCAGAAGCAGCACATCAGCTTACTTGGATTGAATTCAAGGCTAAAATACTAAAGAAGTATTGTCCCCGTTCCGAACTGCGAAAACTCGAAGATGAGTTCCATGCCTTAATAGTGAAAGGAGTTGATTTAAGAAGTTACAACCGGAGATTCCAAGAACTTAGGATACTATGCCCTACCATGGTACCCGATCATGAGAAGACATTAGAGAAATATGTAGATGGACTCCCTAGGAGTATTGAAGGAAATGTCACCTCAGCAAATCCGCCAACCTTGGAAGCAGCAATGGAACTTGCTCAGAAACTTCTGGATCGAGAAGTGAAATACAATGAACTTAAAAGGAAATTGGACGATAAAAGAACCACTCACCATCACAACAACAACCAGCAAAGCTACAACAGTCATCACCGCAACAACAACCAACGCAACAATAATCGGAACCACCAACCATATCACAACACTCGAAGCACTCAGCAGCAGAATCAAAGACAAGAAAAACCCCGAGTCTACACCGCTACGGAAGGTGTAGGGTACAACGGACAGAAACCCCTGTGCCAGCGATGCAAACTTCATCATGAGGGTCGTTGTACAATCCGATGTGACAAATGTCATAAAATCGGTCATCAAACCAGAAACTGTATGATTCCTGCTACGGGAAGCAACACATTAGCTATACCACCCACTTGTTTCGGATGCGGAGAATTAGGACACATCCGGAGAAACTACCCAAAAGGAAACGAACCAGCCAACGCCCAAGCTAGAGTATACCTACTCGGAGATGGAAACGGACCCGATGTAGTCACCGGTACGTTTCTACTAAACCATCATAATGCTAGAGTATTGTTTGATTCGGGCGCCGATAAGAGTTTTATATCGGATACGTTTGCCCCTTTACTTAATGTTACCCCCTCTAAGCTAAACACCACCTACGAAGTCGAGATGGCTGACGGGAATTTAATAGATACCAATACTATCATGAAAGATTGCACCCTAACCTTATCCGAAAAACCTTTTGCCATTGATCTTATGCCGGTTCAACTTGGTAGTTTCGACGCTATCGTCGGCATGGATTGGCTATCCCACCATCGTGCTAGGATTCACTGTGACGAAAAGGCCGTCCATATACCACTCAAGGATGAAACACTCATTGTCCAGGGCGACAAAAGCAAACCTCGATATGGAATTATCTCATGTATGCGAGTAATAAAATACATGAAAGAAGGATGCCAAGTATTCATGGCTCAAGTTACGGAAAGTAAGTCATCAGAAAATCAGTTTGATGACGTACCTATCGTTAGGGATTTTCCTGAAGTATTCCCTGAAGAATTACCTGGTATTCCACCAGTACGTCAAGTAGAATTTCAGATTGAACTAGTGCCTGGAGCAGCACCAGTAGCTAAAGCACCTTATAGGCTAGCGCCATCTGAAATGGAAGAGTTGTCAGAACAACTAAAGGAATTATCGGATAAAGGATTTATTCGACCAAGCTCATCACCTTGGGGAGCTCCAATTTTGTTCATTAAGAAGAAGGATGGATCCTTTCGAATGTGCATCGATTACCGGGAATTGAATAAACTTACGGTAAAGAATCGATACCCATTACCTCGAATTGATGATCTGTTCGACCAATTGCAAGGATCAAGTGTGTACTCAAAAATTGATCTGAGATCAGGATATCATCAGCTAAGAGTTCGAGAAAAAGATATTCCGAAAACTGCATTCAGAACGCGCTATGGTCACTACGAATTTCAAGTAATGCCGTTCGGCTTGACCAATGCACCAGCAGTTTTTATGGATTTAATGAATCGAGTATGCAAACCTTACTTGGATAAGTTTGTAATAGTATTCATCGACGATATTTTGATCTACTCTCACAACGAAGAAGAACACGCGGGACATTTACGAATCATTCTAGAACTACTTAAGAAGGAAGAATTGTACGCTAAGTTCTCTAAGTGCGACTTTTGGATTCACACCGTACAGTTTTTAGGACACATCATCGATAGTCAAGGCATTCACATAGACCCTGCAAAGATTGAGGCTGTTAAAGGTTGGTCATCTCCTACAAACCCCACGGAGATTCGTCAATTTTTAGGTCTCGCAGGTTACTACCGAAGATTTATAGAAGGATTCTCCAAGATTGCAAAACATTTGACTAAACTGACCCAAAAGAATGAGAAGTACATCTGGGAAGAAAAGGAAGAAGCAGCCTTCCAGTTGTTAAAACAAAAGCTTTGTGAAGCTCCAATATTAGCCCTCCCAGAAGGAAACGAGGACTTTATAGTATATTGCGACGCATCTTATCATGGACTAGGAGCGGTCTTGATGCAAAGAAGCAAAGTGATAGCTTATGCATCTCGGCAACTGAAGAAACATGAGGAAAACTACACAACTCATGACTTGGAGTTAGGAGCTGTAGTGTTTGCGCTCAAGTTGTGGAGACACTACTTATATGGCACAAAATGTACCGTATACACCGACCACAAGAGTCTTCAACACATTTTGGATCAGAAGGATTTGAATATGAGGCAACGTCGCTGGCTAGAGTTGCTCAGCGATTACGATTGTGAGATCCGTTATCACCCAGGAAAGGCTAATGTAGTAGCAGATGCGTTAAGCCGAAAAGAACGATTGAAACCCCTTCGAGTTAGATCACTAGGGATGACTATCCACTCACCCCTTCCATCCCAAATCCTTACCGCGCAGAACGAAGCACTTAAAGAAGAAAACCGACCCAAAGAAAAGATTTACGGTATGCCCGAGAATAAGAATGGTTTCGTGAAGAAATCCGATGGAACACTATGTTTCAAGGACAGAAGTTGGATCCCTATGATCGGAGGTATTCGTGAGCTCATCATGTATGAGTCCCACAAGTCAAAATACTCCATTCGTCCAGGTTCCGACAAGATGTATCAGGATTTAAAGAGACTATATTGGTGGCCAAACATGAAGGCTGACATCGCAGAATATGTCAGTAAATGTTTAACATGTTCAAGGGTAAAGGCAGAACATCAGAAACCTTCAGGCTTACTTGTACAACCAGAACTTCCTATGTGTAAATGGGAACGAATCACTATGGACTTCATCACCAAACTCCCAAGAACCTCATCCGGACACGACACAATATGGGTTATTGTGGATCGTCTAACAAAATCCGCTCATTTTATACCCATCAAAGAAACCGATGAGATGAATACACTAGCTCAGATATATGTGAAGGAAATTGTCACTCGACATGGAGTACCAATCTCGATTATCTCGGATCGAGATAGTCGTTTCACCTCTCACTTTTGGAAATCATTACAGAAAGCCTTAGGAACTAAACTAGATATGAGCACCGCATACCACCCTCAAACTGATGGTCAAAGTGAAAGAACTATCCAAACCTTGGAAGATATGCTCCGAGCATGCGTAATCGATTTTGGAAAAGGTTGGGATAAACACTTACCATTAGCAGAGTTCTCATACAACAATAGTTACCACACCAGTATAAAAGCAGCACCATTCGAAGCACTGTATGGTAGGAAGTGCAGATCGCCTGTCTGTTGGGCAGAAGTCGGAGAAAGACAACTTATAGGACCAGACCTTGTTCGGGAAACAACCGAGAAAATCATTAAGATTAAGCAACGCTTACAAGCAGCCCGAGATCGACAGAAAAGCTACGCAGACCTAAAAAGGAAACCCATGGAATTTCAAATAGGAGATAGAGTCTTATTGAAAGTATCTCCCTGGAAGGGAATGGTACGATTTGGAAAGCATGGAAAGTTGAACCCCAGATACATCGGTCCATTCAAAATCCTGGAAAGGATAGGACCCGTGGCTTATAGACTAGAACTACCCGAAGAACTTAGTCAGATTCACGACACCTTTCATGTGTCAAACCTTAAGAAGTGTTTATCCGATGAATCTCTCGTGATTCCATTGAAAGAGATTTGACTAGAAGATAACCTTATCTTTACCGAGGAACCCATTGAAATTATGGATAGAGAAGTCAAACAACTAAAACAGAACCGTATCCCTATTGTCAAAGTTCGTTGGGACTCCAAGCGAGGACCGGAATATACCTGGGAGCGCGAGGATCAGATTCGCTCCAAGTACCCACATCTCTTCACCTAAGACACCCTCGACAACTATCTTAGACTACAATTCCGGGACGGAATTCCCTGTAAGAGGTAGGTAATGTAACCTCTCATAAATTTCCCATACGATTAGTAAATGCATACGAATAAATAAAACGATGTTACAAGGAATTAACACCATTTTACGGGTAACAATTTTTTTTTTATGATATGGCTTGATGTTGAACCACTACGATAACTATGAATGACCGTTTACCCAGGAACGATGCTTACACACAACCTAGGTTGCCTATAATTATTGCGAACGATAAATAATTATATAACGCGTTTATATTTAATAATACGTTTCGTCTAAATAACGTATACTATTTATATATTCTCCGAACCTACGAAACTTCCCGAGAACGCTCACTAATATTTTTGAACTTCGACACGATAATCGAGACACCCCAGGTGGGCCCCCAACACCCTTTGGGCCACGAATACCAAACACAAACCAAACGGACTCTTTTCTTTCTTTTCTTTTGCTTGGGCCGACACACAAAACCTGAGCCCAATTACAAGCCCAGACGCACCCTTTTTGTTATTTAGTTTTGTTTCTGCCAGTCGCGACACTCCCAAACGCACCCTAGTATCTCACGATTTCTACACACAACTTACATATATTTTTGTTTACCTCGTCTCACCCAGTACCAAAGAAATAGAAACAACCCAAGTTACACTTATTCTTACTCGTTTACTACCCTAGAAAACGCCTAAGCAAAACACCAAACTCAACCTTGGTAGATAACACAAAAACGTGTCAAGACATTCCTTTCTCACCACCCATGCTCTCCAATCCCATCTAAATGAACAATGTGAATGTAAGAAACGTCAGGAATGAATAGGGATTCACTTACACAATCCTAAGCTATGTAAATACTCGATTGGTTCATATTTGTGGCGTTACTATTCGCCTAACATGCAACCTCCATCCTTGTGAACTTATCTTGTCCATACACATTCAAAATACAGCCTATATAAGCTTTACATGCAAACCACATCACTACATACACTTATACGTACCATACTACTAAAATATTAACGAGAGAGAGTGAATGGAGGGACGAACGAATTGCTAGGAGAACCACATATCACAACGAACCTAGGAAGCAAGGGTTGGAGCTACTTGAACCTTGGAGAGATGTGAAGCGAACCACGAGGCATTGAACCATATCCACGAACCATTTTCATCGTTTTACTCCACCTTTTGAGGTGAGGTGAGACTCCAAATCATTATTTTCATTATTTTCATATACGTATTTCTTGTTTTGCACGAACACTTTACCTAAATAAAATGAGAAACTTACACACGACATGCATATATTATCTATCGTATTACATATTTACTAAGTCATTAATGAGACCCTATAAGTATTTCAAGCTCATATTAACATATACATACTAAATATTACACGTTCCTAAGTAGTATGGACCTATACGATTTCACTTTAAAAAGACTTAGATTATTTTTCAACTTATATGAGTTATACGCATAAGTTTTGGCTTACACTTTGGCCTCGCCATGTTTGATTTCAATACACGACCACCTAATATTTTTGTACGATCTAATTGCCTACTTGATATACTATCAGGAATGATAAATAGTACGACTTAACAACTTCATTTGATCACTAAACGAGACCCAAAGTAAACCGACATTGAAACTGTTTTCAGAAACTTTAAAAGCCTTAAGTGGGCCGTAAAGCCCAAAAAGCTCTTTTTAGCTTATTACGATAAGCTGAGCATATAAGCTGTTTTGAAATGTTTTTGTAACTTAAAAATATGGATTTCGACTAAACAAGTATACCCCCAAACCCCTTGGATCGTAAAATCTTAACGGGCCATTAATATTGGATCGTTAAGCCCAAATAACAAAATAAGCTAATAATAAGCTAATAAGCTGTTGGATTAAACTTTTCTAAATGTTTTGAGCTTATTGAACTAATAAAATGCTAAGTTTTGAATTTGGTAAGGTTTGGACCATTTTTGCAAATGTACGAGAGTTAAGGACTAAAATTGCCAAATTTGTAAACTTGGGTGAAAAGTATAAAAACTGTTTTTCTAAAGGGTATAAACTGTAAATATTGAAACTTAGGGATAATGAATGTAAATATTTGATATTTGGACTAACGGCGTAAATATTTTCCGTTAAGGGTAAAAAGTGTAAAATTGATAAACATGAAGGATTGAATGGTAATATTAAATTTTTATAAAAACTTTATATATATTTATACTTATATATATATATATTTGAATATATTGATTAAAACGATAAATAATAAAACGTAACTTATTATATATATATATATATATATATATATATATATATATATATACATATAATACGAATAAAACTTATATAACGTTAAACAAATTTAGACGAATAAAACAATACGTAACCACTATTTATTTTTATACGACGTAACACATCACGTATGCATTTTATCGATTTCTTATAATTAATAATAAACGTTCGCAATAAAAAGAGACTTAAGAACTGAAACGTGCCATATCTTTTATGTTGTGTGTGAAGCCGTTGCCTTGCATCGTTGAGATTACAATTGTTCTACTATCCTACTAAGGTGAGTTCATAGCCCACACTTAACTGATTTCTGTGGGGGGGATACATGCTCAAAAACCGAACACAAGTCTTTTCCTGATCTTATTATTGCTTAAGTAGCTATTGCCAAAAGTCCCTCGATCATGAACCTTAATCACTTGAAAAGTGAACGTAAATAATTGTGAATAGATCTATTAGGGATTGACAATCCCCATTTGGTCGCTAGAGGAAAGTCACCAAATGCACGTTATTTGAATATAATAGGTTACTGGCAAATACCTATCTTGGGGGCTATATATTTCACATCATTATTATGAAAATATTGATGTCTGTTGAATCGTTGAGTGTCATGAGCTTAATGCAATAATGAATGTGATTTCTAACTTGTTTATTTGTATCGATATTACAATAAACATCTATCTCTTGTGTTCAAACTCTTAAATATAAACCTATGAATTTCACTCAACTTTTGTTGACTTTTAGCATGTTTATCTCAGGTAACTAAATGGAATGGATGGCAACGGCACGAAGTGGGCAAATAAAGAAACGTTTATTTCTCTTTAAATAAAACTTGTTGTTAAATAACGAATTCTCTTGGAATTATGAATATTTGGCATTTTAAATAAAACTTAAAACGATCACTTGAATCGTTTTATATAATTGTGACGAAAGATCCACAATATAATACCCCAAAAGTCTTCCGCTGACATTTTAAGTCTTCCGTTGTATTGATCGATTTTGGGGGTGTTATAAGATCTATCTTGTGTTTGCTTAGATCTAATGAAACCTAGATGTTGATTATGTGTTGATTACTTGTTTATTCTTGTCTTGGATGAATGATTTATATGTTAGGCTTAAGAAAACTGTCACATCCCCAATTTACCTGTATGGCAGCGGAATGGAATACCTGGGGGTGACTGTCATAGCACCACAGTTACAGTCATATTGAACGACCTAAATTGTCGTTTGGAAAAATACATCGTTTGATCATTAAAACATTCAGAGTTTACAAAGCTTAGGTCTCAAAAGATGTTGCCAATTTAGATAAAATAAGTTCAACAAAATCAAACGTTTCATAAGTGCAGAAAATATAAGGTGAGACGCGTCGACTCCGCTACTCCATGAAGGTCCAAATGTATGCAACATGAGCTACCTTAATAACCTGAGAAATACATTGCGAAAAACGGTCAACACGAATGTTGGTGAATAATCATAGGTTTATAAGTAAATCGTATGTACAATAGCCACAAGTATAAAGTAAGGTGACAAAATGTCAAAAAGCTACATTGTCTCTTAAGCTCATGGCCCCGAAGCTAGACTTACTAAAATTGGCCCCAAAGGAGTGGTTACCAGTCACTCAAATATTAGACATGAAATGCATTCGTTTTCCTTATGGAGCAACCCAAACACGAATGGAGGAGTCACCCTCAATAAATCTATTCATTCACTCTCGCTTGGCAATATAATTAACGGTCCATGATAATAAAGGGGACTTGAAGTGGTAGTACTAACAACTTAAGCAATGTATGGAATTTAATACTTGGGCATGTACAAAAATAATTGTGCAATGTATTCTCCCCCGTGGGATTTGAAATCAAAATAAGTAATTGAAAACGGGGCTATGAAGACTCACCTCGAAATGATGGTACAATGATGGTAAAGTAGTCGGGACAATGAGGCACGAACACTAGCCGCAACCTAAATGAATAATCGTGATCTAATTTAGATCATGCCGTGATGTAATGAATGCACATGCACATGATACCTATACCACTCATAACTTGGAAATACTAGTTATTGTCAAATAAAATACTTTCCATACTTAGGAAAAATAAGTCCAAATAGAGTTATAAAAACTTGTCATAATATATCGTATAAAAATGTTAGTGTTATATTCCTCGTCTCGAAAACCTTAAAATAATGTCTAGTAGTCGCGTAATAAACCTTGAGTCGTACGTACTTTGTTAGTTAAAAATAAACTCCTTGAATAAGAAATCTAGAAAATATATCATTTAGTACGTAGTTATATTATTTTCTAGTAGTGACTAAATATATATATAGTTTTGACGATTTTAAAACGTATATAACTTGGTCGTTTTAAGCTCATTTTACTCGTTCTTTATATCCACGGATTCGTTTTAGTATATACTAATATATTTTCGATAATTCGGCTCCTCTAGGTTATGTTTAACGTCTCTATTTGCCCGTCAAAAACTGTCAAACAGCATGCAGTTTTTCAGAAAAATAGTTTTCGTCGTTAAATTTACAAAAATCATGTCTCCTTCGTTATTAGCTCGTTTTAGTCCGTTCTTTCGCCAAAAGTTTCGTTTTTAAAAGTATTTTCTAATTCTTTGGTCAAAATTTATCCATCACCTACTGAGTTTCCCACGTTTTAAAAATGGTGACAGTAGGTAAATATATATTTTCCAAAATCATTTTCCTAGTTTCAAACTTGTTCCAACTTCAACCAAACCACTTTCAATCACCACAAAACTAGTCTAATCCTACCATACACCTTCTTAGGGTGTCATGGGTTCCTAAACATCATAAACCAAGTGGATCTAACAAGGATCTAGCTATAATCACTTTCTAGGCTTTCAAAGTTAAAAGTTTTTAAAATAAAGTGGTATAAATAGCATATGCATGTAGGTCTAGTATATATATCATATGAACATTGAAATAACTTGGTAAAATTATAAAAATGAGTTTGTCAAACTTACTTTGAAAGATTAGAGAGTTTTGATGATGAGAACCTAATAAAACCTTGAGTTTTTATTTCAAAACCCTAACAAGGATCACTAAAGGAGCTTGATTATTACTTGATCTTGAAAAACCAATGGTGTTTGCTTGTGTCTTGTTCCTTGGCCGATCATACTAGAGAGAAAAGAGAGATATTTGCTTGTTTTGTTGGTTAAGAAAATGTGAAAAAATGAAGTAATAAACATAAGGTCTTGGTCTTTATGGTTTAGTCAAAGTGTATCAAGGAAATTTGGTCTATTAGGGGGGGCATGGGGCGGAAATTAGGGAAAAGGGGAAAAGAGATTGGGTTAGTTAAAGATCATGTCTCCCTAGTGTAAGTATTAGTTGGTTTAAGTGTACCTTGGGTGTTACCGGGTACCGAGTTAACTAAAAATAAATCGTGACGAGTTGAAATAAAATATGATGAAGTTAATCGAGACATAATAAAGTCATAAAAATGATAAAAATATGTTGGGTATAATTATTGAGTGTTTGGTTAATCGTCGTTTAATTTCTATGAAAACCGTCGTAATTAAATTAGGCGTACGATACGAAATAAATAAATTTCCAAAATACCGGGTAAATTAATATTATAATTTTTATATTATTAAAATGAATATAAAAATATATTGGGATCATAGTCGGGAGTGTCGGACGTGTTAGTCACATTATTGATCGTTTGTTAACGTTTATATGGAAATAATTATACGTAAAAGTTAATTATACCAAAAGTATTAATTTAATTACCCTACGAGTGGAATAGTATGCAAGTGACATAATGATGATACGTAGACTACTTCGAGTCTGTATGAGATGTCCCAAATGATAATGCATGAATTCGCTCTTGAACCAATACGGTAACGCGAATTTAAATACTCGTAAACTAAATTTACGATGAAATGAGTAATGCACGTGAATAGTGTTCTTCTTCCGGAAATGAATAGTGTTAAGTGAATAGTAAAATTTTTGAACGCTTCTCAGAATATCAAATTGACCTTAAAAACGATGAATAGTAAAATGATGAATAGTAATCGGTAAATAGTAAATGATGTATAGTAGATTGTCGAAGTTTGGAAAATGACCGGAAATTACGAGTTGTGACAAAAACTGGCAGATCTCCAATTGGTAACACGCTTGAACGTCTTAAGAAACATGAATCGACGCGCACTAGGTCTTTATTGGTTGTATTTAATGCATGAGCCACTGTTTACAATCCCTATAGTTGTGCTGGGCATGGTGTAGGAGGAGATAAGAGCTCATAGAATTGGAGAGTTAAGTGTGCCACCCCATGAATGGTATTAAGGAATACGATCCGTCATCCATACAATTATAACAAGTAATTAACGTGTAAAAGATGTCTAGGGAGTAGTGAAATCTAAGTAAACACATTTTCTCCAATTACTGCTCACAACTTTAGTATAATTTAGTTTATTTTCATTTTTAATATTTTATTTTGATTGCATCTTAGTATTGGGTTAGTTGATTAGCAACTAATTCCGCACAAATCCTTCAAAACCCGAGAATTTAAATTGCTTTTCATAAAATATAAAAATACAAAAAGAATCTTCCCTTACCTTTAGAACTAGTATTTAGGTTTTCTAATCCTAGCGACACTATTCCTAGCTGAAGGATCAATCCCCCGGTACTTGTCACTATACTATACTACAACGATCAGGTACACTGCCTGGTGGGGGTTGTAAGCTTCTCAAGATCCCTTGAGAGTTAAAGCCTGGTGCGATTTCCACGTATCAAGTTTTTGGCGCCGCAGCCTGGGGAATAGTTATTGTCTAGGTTAGAATTTCTTTTTATTAGGTCTACTTGCTAGATTCCTTTCTAGTAAGATTTTATTTTTATTTTTAGGTTTTCTTTAGTCTATCTTTTTCTTTGCGCCCTTTGTTTGTAAAACCATTTTCATTTGTCTCCATGGCGGATGAAATTTTATTTAGATCATTAACTATAGAGGAACAATTAGTTTACTCGGATAGATTTGCTTCCTGTTGTTCTAATGAATTTTTAAGTGATCTTTGATATATACAAGAAGAGATGGGTGTAAAGTTTGATAGGTTTGATGAGTTATGCGCATGTGTGGCCTATATTAAACAATCATTGTTAGGATCAATTCCTTTTAGTAAGACCCTTTGGAAAAATTTTGAGGAAAGCCTCCTAACCGTGAACCATGAGTTCAATGAATTGATGGGTTTGTAAACATCACAACTTCAAGAAACAATTATGGAGGATTTAGCCGAGCATGATCATATTGAGCAAAAAGACCTAGGTTTTATGATCAATGACTTGGAATCTCAAGGAACACATGATGAGGATATAGATTATATTGAGATAAGGAAGGATGAGGTAAATAACACAAACCTACAAAGTACCCCACAACTCCCATCATCATTTGAGGCACACACACCGCCCGTGACTTACCCGGAAAAAGTAGAAGAGACTATAGGAACCCCAATAGAGGTAGAACCTTTGAACCAAACACAACTAGAGGATATAGGTTTGAATACTTATAATGATAACCTTACTTTTAGTTCTAGGGAAGTTCCTAGTTTTGATGAACCGGAGCCTCAACCAAAACCGTTACCTAATCTTCCATCCTTGGATGAAAATTTAGGAATTGAAATAGGTTCCGATCCACCCATCAAACCATATAGTCCGGGTAGTCTTAGGACAAAGGTAGTGGACTCTAAGCCTTGTAGAGAGGAAGCCAATATAGGAGTGAAAAATGACCTTACATGCTTACATCACCCATTTATGATTGATCATAAGAAACATCATGGGTTTAAACCGGGTTTATTAGGTCAAGATGGATCCCCAACTTGTTATCTCTTGAAGTTGATCAAAAATGATCCCTTTCTAGGAGAAAATCTTAATTCACCCATTAACCCGATTGAATTAGGTAAGGTTATGATGATAGGAGCACACCCCTTTGAGCATATAATTCATCCACCACTCTTTCCTCATGAGGCATATTTCCACCCTAAGGGTGTGTATCGCTACTTCCACCCGCACTTAATCCTAAGTGTAGGAAAAACCTCCCCTATTTCCGTTAAATAAGGGTAGAGTCAGGCTCGTGACTCGAACAAAAACAAGCGCTTCTTGGGAGGCAACCCATGTTTTGTGTGATTTTTATTTTGTTTGTTTGTTAATTGTTTCCGTATGCATGCTTTATTTTTATTGTTGGTAGATCATGTTTCTCAACTAAATAGTGGAAATACTTTACTTTGTTGTTTTGGCCTAGTCTTAACTCCACCTAAAAGTATTTTTGCAAAAGATAAGTGTAAGGGGAAACCCCAAATGTGTTTTTAAGAAACAAACCGATCATGATTCTCCACAATATTAAATGAACATGTGTATTCGTATTTGTTAGAGTCAAATGCTTGTATTGAGTCATAATGAAGTTTTGCAGGATTTTCCAGGAAGTAGGACCAAGTTTTTCCAGAAATTTTCCGGAAACTTAACATAAGAATTTCTGCCGGTCACTTCTAACGGCGTCAAGAGTTTACTCTTGACGGCGTCAAGTGTAAAAAAATCTGGAAATTTTACCGGTTTTGTTTTTCTAACGGAGTCTTATGGTTTTTGTGAATTATTAAGTTTTATAATCTCCAGGAAATCTGCAAACTTCATTCCACAAGCATTATATCTTATCTTGTTTTCTAGGATTTAGTAGCTTATATAGGATGCCGCCGATTTTACGCGAGGTTGTCTTGTCTATTTTGTCAGGTTTTACAGGTTACGTATGACAAGAAGATGATTTATATTCTGGAAGGGAAGCTTTGATTGTTCATTTTCTTGGAGGAAGATTTAACCTGGCCACCTTATTATCCATACCGAGCGAATCAGGGGAGTATTTGATTTCATTCTCTTTACTTTTTAACTTTTACATTCTTTACTTGAACATTGGGGACAATGTTCATCTTAAGTATAAGGGGAGGGTAAAAAGATGATACCTTACATATGCACTTTCGCTTGAGTTTGTTGTGTTTAATAGTAGATGTGTAATAAAACTATGAGAAATAGTTGTTAGTGCAATTTTAGCGCCAAATTTAAATTTTTTTACAACATTTAGGAGTGAAACTTTAGCCATAGCAAGCGTCTCATGGATAGGAGATTGTATGACTAGTACATAACCGTATATTCAGAAAAATTTTCCACCCAAATATGTGAGGTTCGCCGTTAGATTTGATAGGAAAAACATTTACTATTAGTGCTTATGAGTGTACCGGTAGCATTTAGATTCTAGAACTTGCGTTAGTGATGCATCCCGAGACCGCTAGTGAGACTACATTCGTGTAGTAGGATTTACTACATGATAAGAGGCATTAGGATCACCCTTGTGTTAAACCCGTATTATAATTACTTGACCATTTAAGTCATATTACTTGGCTAGTTAAGTCAACTAATTTTTCCCACACCCTTAGCGTTGTACTCATTTTTAGTACACGAAACCCCTAGTACACCCCTCCGAGCCTATCTTTTCGTTTCTAACTTTAAGCATTTTACTTAAAGAAAGAATTTGTTACACCCCACTTAAATGTACAACCAAATCGCCTTAGCCTTCCGTGTACGCGCTCATTTTTAGTGCATTATTGTTATTTGTTAAACCCTAAGTTAACTTTCTAATTGATTACATGGTTGCTAAGTCGAGTCATATCCTTGTACATATTGTTTTGGGACGATTGGGACTCATGGGTAAGTACTTATTTTATGGAGTAATGGGGAAGAACATAATATTATTACCCACATATGTACGTTAATCTTAAAAGTGCTCCAAGTGTTTTGATTTTCTTAATTCGAGTCATTAGATTAGTTTAATGTAAAGTATGTAAAGATTCAAGTGTAAGGGGAACGTTCATTCCCTATGATGTATTATTTTGGATGGTAGGGTAAGAGTGTATGCAAAAAAAAAAAAAAAAAAAAAAAAAAAAAAAAAAAAAAAAATCGAAAAATCGAAAAATCAAGAAAAAGAAAAAAAAATAGAAAAAGGAAAAAGAGAAAAAACATACGGACTACCATCCCTTTTCATTCTATGTTCATTTTATGTTTTTGTTATTTTTCATTTATTAGCTTAAGTCGAGTCTAGTCTTGGCTTAGCAACGCCATATTGTACATGTAATTAACCAAGATTGTTAACTCGCCACCAGTAAAACTTCCTTTATCCAACAAAACCGTGTATTTCATATCCTTACACCTAACGTTACAACCCTTTAAAAGACCTCTTTGATAGTTTATCCTAGGTGCTTACGCCATGTGGTGGAGGTTTGATCCTTTCTCAAGCTTATGGTAATCTATTTTGCTATGACAGGTAGTGAGAGATATCTTCCGTTTCCATATTGTAATTTACACTTTATTACACCCGAGAGATGTGAGTATCTAAACACTATTTGTGAGGTGCTAGTGTATGACCTCCGTGCTTGTCTATTGGTCTTTAGTGGAATGATTATTTGTTGTAATTACTTTTATACTAGTGTTAAATGACCCCTAACTTGTATTTTGACTAGAATAAAAGCGCATTTGCTTGAGGACAAGTAAATCTCAAGTGTAAGGGTATATGATGAGGCGAAAAATGATCCGTTTTTAGGGGGTCATTTAAGCCCGAATTCGAATCTATTTGATCAAATATTGCCCTAAATCGTTCCTTTTGTGATTTTAGGTACTTTGGGAGTGAAATCTGGAAAAGGAAGCAATTCGGACATTTTTGGAGCATAAAAGTGAAGAAAACGCCAAAGTCTTAATTTTCCATGCTGGGAACAGTAGGTGACGGCGTCAAGAGCAATTTCCTGACGGCGTCAAGAGCAAAATTCCATGACGGTCCAGTAGAGATTTGACGGCGTCATGAAGGTAGGGTGTCAAGAGTAAAAGTCATGACGGTCTGGAAATGATTAAGTCTTGACGGCGTCAAATGTAGATAAAGGCAGTCCGAGAAGAGTTTTGGCGGCGAGGTGACGACGTCACCTAATTGGTCTTGACGCCGTCAGACCCCTTTTCCTATATATAGTTTTGTAATTTTTCACATTAAAAGGGAAGTTTTGGGAGAAACCCTAAGTACAATTTTGGTGTAACTTTACAGGTTTTTCAAGGGTTCCAACCCCTTGATACCTTGCATGTGTAATCAAGATAAGTGTTCCTTTAATTCAATCAATATGTCTATGTGTTGGTTGTCTATATCTTGTTCTTGTCTTAATTCCATCATGCTAGGCTAGATCTATCTTGTGTTTGCTTAGATCTAATGAAACCTAGATGTTGATTATGTGTTGATGACTTGTTTATTCTTGTCTTGGATGAATGATTTATATGTTAGGCTTAAGAAAACTGGCAGATCTCTAATTGGTAACATGCTTAAACGTCTTAAGAAACATGAACCGACGCGCACTAGGTCTTTATTGGTTGTATTTAATGCATGAGCCACTGTTTACAATCCCTATAGTTGTGCTGGGCATGGTGTAGGAGGAGATAAGAGCTCATAGAATTGGGGAGTTAAGTGTGCCACCCCATGAATGGTATTAAGGAATACGATCCGTCATCCATACAATTATAACAAGTAATTAACGTGTAAAAGATGTCTAGGGAGTAGTGAAATCTAAGTAAACACATTTTCTCCAATTACTGCTCACAACTTTAGTATAATTTAGTTTATTTTCATTTTTAATATTTTATTTTGATTGCATCTTAGTATTGGGTTAGTTGATTAGCAACTAATTCCGCACAAATCCTTCAAAACCCGAGAATTTAAATTGCTTTTCATAAAATATAAAAATACAAAAAGAATCTTCCCTCACCTTTAGAACTAGTATTTAGGTTTTCTAATCCTAGCGACACTATTCCTAGCTGAACGATCAATCCCCCGGTACTTGTTACTATACTATACTACAACGATCAGGTACACTGCCTGGTGGGGGTTGTAAGCTTCTCAAGATCCCTTGAGAGGTAAAGCCTGGTGCGATTCCCACGTATCACCAGCAAAACCATATTTATCATATTCCTACACCTCACGTTACAACCCTTTGAAAAACCTCTTTGATAGTTTATCCTAGGTGCTTATGCCTAGTGGTGGAGGTTTGATCCTTTCCCAAGCCTATGGTAATCTATGTGCTATGACAGATAGTGAGTGATATTTTTCCATTTACATTTAGTTATATAGGTTTATAACACCCGAGAGATGTGAGTATCCAAACACTATTTGTGAGGTGCTAGTGTATAATCTCCGTGCTTATTTTGATTAAAGTGGAACGATTATTTGTTGTAATTACTTTTATATTAGTGTTAAATGACCCCTAGCTTATATTTTATTAGAATAAAAGCGCATTTACTTGAAGACAAGCAAATCTCAAGTGTAAGGGTATTTGATGAGGTGAAAAGTGTTATGCTTTTAGGGGGTCATTTACACCTTAAGTCGTGATAATTTGGTCAAATATTGCCTCAAATTGTTCCTTTTGTCATTTTAGGTACTTTGGAGAAGAAATCTGGAAAAGAAAGCATTTTGGACGTTTTTGGAGCCTAAAAGTGAAGAAAACGACAAAGTCTCAAATTATGCTGTAAACAGTTTTTGATGGCGTCACACCTTAACAGGTGACGGCGTCAAGCGTTGACAAAGAGGTGGATATGAAGATTACACATGACGCGCCAGAAAAATTTTGGAGGGTGAAGATGAAGGCGACACCATTTATGACGACCAAGGAGGTCACGTTTTAATACAAAGAGAGACGGCCCAGAACTTTTACAACCAGACGGCGTCAAGAATAGATCTAGGCCATCAAGGAACCCTAATCGCGGCGAGATGACGGCGTCACGGCCTATAAGGTGACGCCGTCAAGTTGTAAAATCTATATATACTTTTCTATTTTTCATTAGTTAGAAAGGGATTTTTGGGTGCAACTTTTGGGAAAACTTTAGGGATAAACCCTAGGTCGAATTTCACATACTTTGCAAGGGTTTTTCACCCTTGTTTCATCCATGCTTAATTAAAGATAAGTCTTCCATTCATCATTCAATATGTCTATGTGTTGTTTGATTTTATCTTATATTTGTCTTTACATTAACATGCTAGGCTAGGTTATCTTTGTGTTTGCTTAGATGTAATGAAACCTAGCTATTGATTGTTTGTTATTAATTGTGTTGGATGAATGGTATCTACGTTAGGCTTAAGAAAACTGGCTAACTTCCAATTGGTAACTTGCTTGATGTCTTAAGAAACATGAATCGGATGTGTACTACAATTTTAATAGTTATATTTAATGCATAAGTGACTACTAAGGAGGCCATGTTAGGAGCTAGTTGTTGGCTCGACATAGGAAGAGGTAGAAGCTTATAGATGTGACAACCGGTAGTTTAGGGACCTATTTTAAAAACCTGCATTACGATTAAAGTTCGTTTATAATCTTTATTTGAAATTTTATTTCACAACGAACTTGTAAGACCTATTTTATGGATAATTTTTAATTAAAGACGTTATGAAATTCGTGAATTATGTTCATAATTCATTTTTGATTTAATGCTCGGTGATGTATTCTTAAATTCTCACTTGGTACTACGTTGACTCTGGCACTAGGATTACCTAACGAAAATTTTATGATTCGTCTTACGAGTCCGACTATATTTTAATTATTTACGAGATGTTTTTCGAGAGATATTGAAGTTTGAAATGAGTTCGGGTTCGGGCCAGATGTTTTTACATTTACCCACGTTACCCGCTCCACACCGTAGTAATATTATTATTACTATTACTATTATTATTATTACTATTATTATTATTATTAACAAAAAAGAATAAATAAATAAAAGAAGAGTAACTACATAGGGTCCCTTGGTTTCGGTTCACACACAACACAAACCCACCCTCACCACTTTACTCTCATCTCCCTCATCTCCCTTTTTCTAACCCTAGCCGCCGAACACCATATCCGGCCACCACCGCCACTACGCCGACCACCCTACAAAATAAACACCACCATATTACTCCTTATTTCACCCTCTTTCTTTTGGTATATCATACACACCCTAAAACCACCATTAACATCATGAAATCTTTAAAGATCCGTTCGAGTTTTTGTTATTTTTACAAGATCTATTCGTTTGGAGGTTTTTGAAGGTGAGTGAGCTCGTATAGGTACCTTGGGTACCTCGACATGGTGATAAATCCGTGGCTACATGGATGATTTTGATGGGAATCGAAATATTTTGATTGGAAATCTATGCTTTGATAATAAAAATCATGTTTGGTATCCGGGTTTTTGGATTTTGAGGTGGTCGACTCGAAACCGAGAGCCTATGCTCTCGGCATGTTCTTATTTTGAGCATTTGGAGGAGTTTTGATTCTTGGTTTTGGTAGTTTGGTTGATGTCGAGGGCTTGATTATTGATTCGAGCCTAACCGAGACCCTTGAGGTCTTGGGGTCACCTATGGTTGCTCGTATAGCCAAGTCGAGACCCGTATGGGGTTCTCGTTTGGTCGTGACTCGAGCCATGGGCTCGTTATTTTCTGTGGTTCGACCCTCGTGGGTCGCGGCTCTTAGCCGCATTATTATTGTTGTTGCCGAAGACCTTATGGGTCGGTTGGCAAATTTGTTGTGCTCGTGGGAGTTTATTTGGTTACTTGTATGTTTGGTCCGAGCCGTTGTGCTCGTGGTTTGGACCGAGACTCATTTGAGTCGAGTGAGACTCGGGTTGGCTTGGTAAACCAACCCGAATATGGACCTTGTTATATTCTCTTCATTATTATTATTGTTGATATATTGGTTTTGGTTTTGGTTGGATAATGTTGGCCGAATACTTGTGGGTCGAGACCACGTTTGGTCTCGACGATGGATATTGGTTTTGAGGAGTTGTTGACGAAAAGTGTGATTGGGGACTGATTGTGAGACGGTCATTAGATTGACGGAGATAGGTTAGTCGGGTGCCGTAGTCAGACCCTCATGTTGTAGCATGTGGATTGGGATTGTTTGGACGGAGATGTATTGTTTTATGAAATTTGCTTATTATATTGGACTTGGACAATGAGCCGAGAGTCATGACTCGGACATGTGACCATTTCGTATGACTCGATAATTATTACAATTAAAACGTAAATAATAAAACTCGTAATAATAATTATTGATAATATAAACGTTTATATGAATATATAAACGTGAATAACGTATATATAATTATATAGGCGTGATTCGTGTGAAAACCAATTATAATAATTATAGTATAGTAAGTATAGTATCGAAATGATCCACAAGAAATACGGGTCACCCGAGTCGTTTCCAAGTGAAGGTGAATGGAATCAAGAATATCGATTCGTGTAAATCGTGAATTGAAAAGTGATAAGAGAATAGTGAAAATATAGGGTTCTAAACTAATGATAATGAACTATAGGCAATAGAAAATCAAATAGGCAATTAAGGCAAACAAATAAGGCACACGTAACCTAAAATGCAAAGGAATCCTAAAAACACAAAATTACCGGAAAATAACGCACCTATAAGTCAAACTTAAACAAAATAAATCTTAAAAAGTCAAAATAAAAATATCTAACTAAATTATGCTACCCAAGCAAATATGAGATTTATGATAAAAAGATATACTTGTAAAGTAAATTATCAAGATCGTTAGGTGTGGTTTATTATTTCGATTAAGTCCATTATTGATCTATTAATATCTTTTACAATAAATTGCTTTCACACAACAATTTTTCATAAAGAAAGATAAAAATCTAACCAATATATTTTATAAACCACACCTAATTCACTAAATAATCTACTCCACAAGTATAAAAAAAACTCTACTCACTAAGCATAGCAAGCCAACACATATCAAATATTATGATAAACATAAACATTATTATTTTAACAACTATTAAAAGTTTAAAAGGTAAAGAAAGTAGAACCCGGATGAATAAACGAGAGGAATTAAACACCCGATCTAATAAGCTCAATTTAACGCAAAAGTCTACAACTTTATTAATGTTATCCACTTATTAGTAAGTAAAGTTTAAGACTTTATTACTAAAAAGCTTAAAAATTAATAAAGTTTCAAACTTTATGAATTAAAAATGCTTAATAGACCCTTAAGCTCCGGCCTTAGTGGTAGAATGACAAGAAATTAAAGAAAGACAAGAACTTTATTAGAGGTTAGCAATAATAAACAATATTAAGCACTACTTCTAAATGAAATAAGCTAAGAGTGATCTAAAAATTTAAAAAGATTAAAACTTTTTAACTAAAAACTACTAGATCTAAATCCACCCGAAGCTAAGTTGCCCACTCAAAGAATAGACGTGAATCGGGTATAATTAAGGATTAGACCTAGATGAACAAGCTACTAAATGCGTAAATAAAGAAAGTGCTCTCAAACTTAAGAAATGTCAAGACTTATTTAAAAAAATAAGTCGAGCTTAACAAGCTCATGCATATCTTTCGTTGTTTGAATTGAGCTAGAAGGTATAGAAGAGAAGATGTAATAAGACATAATAAGCATAAACAAAAAATGAAAACATTTACAAAAATAAATGAAATAAAACTATTTTTTTTATATTTTTATTTTTATATTTATGTAGATTTAAGAAAGAATAAAAATAAAGAAAGAAAGAGATGAGAGAAATAAGCTAAGAATTATCCATAAAAAGTACCTTCATTAAATATAAAAATTGTTACAATAAGCTAGATAAGCTATTACAAAATAAAAATTATATCTAAAAATTATAAAACTTTAAATAAAACTTCTCTCTAAAAAATACACACTAAAAATAAAACTACTCTCTAAAATTCTAACCCACCCAAATTGGGTCTGGTGCATCCTATTTATAACAAATGAGGAGTGAGGGGTATAATAGTCCATTCAGGCCACTTTCAATCCAAGCCATTCAATCAGGGGTAATCTGGTCATTTCACAGCGCCGAATGCTATTTTGTCTTATTCGGGAATGCCACGTGTCACGCTCCAATTGGTGGATCTGACTGCTAGAAGTTTCCTCGGACTGACACACGCCTGTGCACTCTGACCTCGTACTGACGCCTGCTGACACACTCTGACCTAGTACTGACACACAACTGTTTCGTCATCTTGTACACGTGTCATCCTCTGATTGGTCAAGAATACTGCCACATCGGAACCTCGTACTGACAACCTCGTACCTGGCCATGTCAGACCTGCCACCTGTACCTGCAACAATAACCTCGTACAAATCATTAGCTTTTAATGAGCCGCCACGTGGCAGCCTCTTATTGGTCCACGTCACTGCCACGTCAGCAGGTGGGGCCCATTGGTCAACCTTGGTCAACACAGGTCAAAGTTTGACCAGTCAACGGTCAAAGGTCAACAGAAGTCAACGGTCAGTGGTCAACGGAAGTCAACGGTCAATGGTCAACGTTGACTAGTCAACGCTGACCGGGCCGGGTCGGTGACGTGTCGTGTCTGCCACGTGGACCACTCATAGAGTGCCACGTGGCACGAAGTATTAATACTCCGTTTGCACCAAGCCGAGTTCGAACTTGGGACCTCTCGTGTGAGAGTTGAAGGTGCTAGCCAACTGAGCTGGAGCATACCTTCAGTTAGTAACTGCGTTTGGTTCTTTTTATTATAGTTTTGAGCCCAGTCCAGTAAAAAGGGTCAAAATAGATTTTGACCTGTCAATTTAAGGCAGTTTTGGACTTGATAAAAATTTGAGAAAAATACCGTCGGACTCGTTTTTCCGTGCTCTTTCCAATGGTGTGATCGGGAAATATTTTTGACTTCATCTTTACCACGAAAAACGTGAAAACGTCGTCGAAACTCTCCGAAAATCACCGTTTTTCTTTTGTATTCAAACCCTTTTATCATCAACACATAATCACGCGTTCCAAACATATTTGTAACATAATAAATGTGATCCCGGCTTACATCCCCGGCCTCGGCTATTTACACTTTTCCAAATCTCGTGCTCGTTTTGTCATTTTCTTGTGATTTTTCGTCCTTTTCTTAAATATCCGTTCCTGCACATTCACAAACACAAAAACATACATTCTTTGGCAATTTTGGTTAGTTTTTGGTTTATTTGGTCCTTTTATGGCTCAGAAAAGGTGAGTGAATAAGCACTCACCAAGGCGTGTATATTAATAATAATAATAATCACGAGTCGTATTATAAATAATACAACTAGATATATATTAGGCTACGAAAGTGGCGTAATATTATTGAACTTATTATTATTATAAAAATTGTGTTATAAAACGGGAAACTCCCGACAATTGTTAAACGTTTAATAAAATGTCATTTTGTATATATAACGGGTAAACTTATCGAGTTATGCGGGGTCGTTGTCACTCGAGTCCAGGTAAGTTATTATTTGTGACTTTCGTGTTGTCACGGATATATGACGATTAATATAAACGTTTTCTATAACTAAATAACCACTTAACCGTAAGGTTGAACCGGGTTATTTGGTTATATGAAATGAATATATTAATAGGCATCGTATCCTACGACGCCCATAGGTTGTAGTATATGTAAAGTGTAATAAATTGCGAGTGTATATGTCGGGAAATCTAGCCAATTTGACGATATATACGAGGAATTTATTAAACTATGATATGTACTATATAGTAATTATGTGCTATGTGCTTTAGGTTGGGTGTAATCTTGGAACGGTATGTTACGTAAATAAATATGGGGATTATCAAATCGACGGACTTGATAAACTTCGGCGATTTATTTAAATGATATATTGGGCTAATATTAGATCCATAGTTTATTTTATTATTCTTTATGTGATCTTTTTGGTTTGTTTTGAGTCGACCCACCACCCGTATGGATACCAAACGCAAACACACCAAACTAATACGAAATGGATTTTCGGAAATAAAACGGATTCTCGTCCGGGTTTGGGAATATTTTAAATTTGAGGAAATGATTTCTGAACGAGTTAATATTGTTAGGTCGTGCCAAGTCCGTAGTTGCTGTTTTGTGAGTTATCATACATCTTATTTCTACCGACTTCTTCTTGCTATTTTCTGGACTTGAGGTGAGTCATAGCCCCACTTTTTCTTGAACTATGTTTTCAATACTTGGGGTGAGAAACGTGCAAATTATTTTACGTGGACTATTATTGCTTTTATATTCTTTCTAAACTTGCTATGCGTATGGACTAGGATATATTGTCAGCTTTAGTCACACCTGTTGTGTGTACTATTCAAGGTTGGCTTATTTGGTTATTGGTGGATTGTCAGCTTTAGCCACATATATGTTGTGTGTACTATTCAAGGTTGGCTTATTTGGTTATTTGGAATTGTCAGCTGATGAGTGCTCAAACACTCATCATTTTTGGTCTAATCTGAACTGCAAAACATACAAAAACACTCAGTAATGCATCAAAATACTGAAAATATTCCAAAATTGTGTTTTATATGTTTTAGATGCAAAATGAGCAAAAACAAATGAAAAACGCACAAAGTTTGCAAAATTGGCAGTCAAAACTAGTCCCTGGATATTCAAAATATGGAAAATTATCACCAGATGTCCTTTTACAATCATAAGTTGTCATATTTAGTCCTTTGGTGAAAAATTGGAAAAGTTTTGGAAATTTACACTTTTGGTCCCTGGAGTTTCAAACTTTGGCAGATTTGGTCCCCGGTGGGATATTTTTGGATGAAAACTCATTTTTAGTCCTTGGAAATTCAAAATGTTCAATATTGGTCCTTGGATAAAAGATTTTCATAAAATGGCAATTTTAGTCCCCGAACTTTGAAAATTATCATTTTTAGTCCCCGGGAATTTTGAAAAATACAAAAATTGCAAAAATGGATTTTGGTTATTTAAACTAAGCAATTATGGACCTTATTGTTACTTCGGAAAGATTGTATGATCAACCCTTCAAGTTTCATTAATTACAAAAATGGTCCTTGTGATTTATTAAATACCAAATGGACACTTTTTGTTAAATAAACCAAACCACCCAATACCCAATTTCCCCTTTTTGGCCTGATCCAACTAAACCTAAACCCCAAGCCCACCAAACGGCCCACTCCCCTTAAAACTAATAAACCTGGTAAATTGACCAGGTCAAATGGTCAATAAGCAGTCAACACCTCCCATCTTCCCCACTTGGCTGCTAAGCCTGCAACACCAAACCCACACTCCACCTTCTCCTCACCTCCACCTCAACATCCCACACCTTGTTCCCCCCTCCAAACACTAGCCTCCAAACCACATTTATTACCTCCAAACCCTCACAAGTAATCACAACCTGCCAAGAAACTTTTCCCGCCAAAACAATATGAACGACCAAGATGAATTTGGCTAATCCAATGGCCCTCAACAGAAGTGGGAAAGGATGAGAGAGACTCTATGGACTATAAAAGAAAAAAAAACAGAAGATGGAAGCATTAGGTAGTGTAGTATAGTTTTTAGTTTAATTTAGTCAAATTCGAATTTATTGTAAGTTTAAATTTCAGTTAAGACTTAAGTTGTAATTTGTTTACTCCTGGTTAATCTAAGTTTCAAGTTTAATAAAATTCAAGTTCCAGCTTCTAATTTCCAAATTGCAATTTTCTAGTAAAAACCCAATTTCTTGTTCAAAGGTTAAAACTTGTTGCCATTGTTTGTCTAAGCTCACTGTAGCTTATTTATAAGCTTGGTTAAGTATTTAGAGCATTGGGATTAGTTTTTATTCAATGTACTAAAAATCTCAAAAATCCCTCAAAAATAGATTATAAATTGAAAATTCAGTGGGGATTTGGATATGAGCAAAGAGCAGGGTGAATTGTGGATGGTTTTTGTTTAGTAAGTTTATTTGGAAGCTCTAGGGATGATTGTTGGTTCCTGGTTTATTTGATCTCAGCATGGACTCATTGTAAGGCTCAAACCTCATTTATTTGATTTTCATTATAACTAGTTTAATTGTATTCACTTCTGTGGTTTCATGTTTATTTAGTATGTTTGAGTGAGATTGTAACTTTATATTAGAACCTTGTTCAGTGAAATCCTTTGGACTCACATTTCTTGTTTTAACTGCCTAAGATTAGTGTCATCAACATTCTTTTGATCTTGTGGTTATTTATGGTATTTCAGTGGTCATTTAGATTTTAATACAGTTTAGTAACATGTCTTGGTTATTAGATTAGTTAGTTTAAGCCTAAAAGTCAATAACTCATTGAAACAGTCATGTTAAGGTGTGTTTGGAATTGCTAGTTTGGATAGGTTTAGGAAGGTTTTGTTGGAAGATTATGGTTTAGTCATGTTTATTTAGGTTAGGTTAGGTCATAAAAAGTCTCAAATCCAAGTTTTAAACTACAAAAAGTCAAAATCTCACCCAAACCCACCCAACAGTTAACTGTGGTGGTTTGTGGGTTTCAAACCTTACCCATTTTGTTTAAAGGTTGTGTTTTTAGTTATATTTAACCTTCATGCAACCTAGCACACCCAATTAAGTCAGTT
>JARVZY010002386.1:0-88000 GCA_030686995.1 Artemisia argyi | reverse complement strand
ACTAATTGTAAACATATTTGCTAAAACACCCCATGTCAAATTTTTGCAAAAATTTCTCACAAATAGGACAAATATTTTTTCGTCTCACATTGTGAATACAAAATCAAAACGTTATGTTTAAAACATCACTTGCATAATGTCTCTTGAATGCTAAAGGGAATACATAACCAATATGTATTTTCGGGTACATTCAAACGAAGCTACAGTGAACTAGGAGCGCTTGGGTTATCTTTTGTTTTATAACAAAACTTGCATTATAAAACGTTTTTGAGCATCAAAATGAGTCAAGATAACCGCACCTCCACATTGTTTTCATATAGGCACACAATAGAACATCCACATTACAATAGTCGTTTACTTAGACTAAAATGTGAAAATTTTGTTTTTCTAGGAATCGTCATGCCTTCTCTAACCCACTACGACCACAATGACACCATTAAGTACCTACCCAAACACCACAAAACCAAAGGTCTTACTCAAACTCAAATTGATGTTTTCAAAGCCTTAGAAAAATGATATGTCCATGAAGGTAGAACCATTGACCCATCCTTCCTAGAAGGTACAAACCTCTACACGGAACTTGCCACCATCAACTTTGAGTGTCTTTTAGAAATCGACGAGCCTATTTGTCCTAGGTTTATTTTAGAATTCTATGCATCCGTCACTCTCTCCACGGATGAGTATGGTCGCATGTCTATTAACTTCACGGCTAGTAGTCATCAATACTCTTTTTCTCTAGAGGAATTTGCTCAAATCCTAGGTGTCCCAAACCATGGTACTTGCATCTACTCCGACAAGCATACCCTCTCAACTCTTGACACACTCATTGACCGAATCCATCCCTATGATACCCCTCTTGTGTCCAAAGATGAACTTCGTGACCACCTTTTCATTAGGACAACCAACACTAGGAGAACCCGTTCGGGAAGTGAGGTCGATAAGGACCCATATGGAATGAAACTAAATGAACTCAAGCCCCAATTCAAGAAATTAGAGGAACTCCTTAGAGCCAATGTCATTAGCACCATAGGAAACCGGGATCATATCAATCTTTTCCTTTGCTACATGCTCTACTCCTTGTCCGTTAGGCAACCCTTCAACCTTGCCTACTACATGGCCAAGAGAATGGCCGACATTCCCGTGCATGGCACAACGGCTATGCCGTATGGAATGCTCTTGACCCGTCTCTTTAGGTTCATCTCTCCCATTCCACCAACTCCTAACGGTCTTCGCATAGACTACTCTCTCATTCCACACACCTTTGTTCCACTAAGTGATAAGAGAGTCTACAAAGCCCAAGGAAAACGTCCTCATCCGCCTACCTCCTCATCTTCATCCTCAATGAGTGAAGATGAGACTTTGCCCAACTCTAGGCTCCCACCTCTAGAATACCTTTACCAACTTCCAGATATTCCGAATGAGTTGGCGGAGTTCAAGCAAACGAAGGGGATGTTCAAGAATCTTGGGAGATTCCTTGGAAAGCTCAAGAAGAAGATCGACCGTCAATGAGAGCGGGTGTGTAGGAGTGTTTGGCACTAGGTGCTATTTGAACAATTTGGTCGTTTCAAACAATATGTGTTATGTATTTGTGTGTTGGTAGGATATTTGATACAATTTGGAACATGTTTGAACTAACTATGATGCAGGATGACAACATTTGGCATGTTGTCAAATTTTCATGTTTATGAAAATTTCACTAAGTATCGTGAAATTCGCTAGCCCCCGGTCAAAGTCCAATGGTATGCGTGTTTACATGTCCAATTTTTGCATTTCCTAACCAGATATGAATTATATTTTTGGTTTTAGGAGTTTTCGAAAAATTTGAAAATCCTCTCGCGGGTCAAAAACTTGGACTGCCTTGTTTTTCAGGCTTGGCGGATCTGGCGGCACCCAAAAATGGGTTCCGCCAGTGTATTTTCTGGGAAACCCAGAAATGGCCCAACGGACCAGACGGAACCCAATTCAGGGTTCCGCCTGTGTTTCTCTAGGGTTCCGCCAGTGTACCTGCAATTTTTTTTCCGACACTTCAACTTCCAAACACCTACAAACCATCCTTTTTAGATAGAAACTCATTTCCTGCAATTTGTTAAAGCACAATAGGGTAGTTCTCATTCTCTAAAAATCATAGAAAACCATTTCCCGCCAAATTTCAAAAATAGCCATAACCACCTCAAGGAACCTTCAGCCATAAAGGAAGGAACCCTTCCAAAGGTTCCTTGCAATCCGTGAGACATATACCTTCAACCAATTTGCCAAAACCACTAAGCATTTAGTGCAAATCTTTGTCTTCTTCCTTCACCATTATTATTGGATTGACTTCCATGATTTGACAACCCTCATTAGTCTTCCAAATCATTAGGAACCTCCATTTTTGTATGGCTAAACATCAAATCCAAACACTCCTTCCCATACTTTTTCACCACTATAAATTAAACCATCTTAGAACACTCTCAAATCACACCATCACCATCACAATCTCTGATTCTAAACCTCTAATAAACCATTTTGACAATGACAAAGTCAACAATAACCTCTCAACCATCACGACCCGTTCAGAGAACCGCACGCATAAGTGTCAAACCACTTTGGTCAAACAACACAATCAACTTAACCTCTTCATCCTCGGATGAATTCTCCTCACCAATCAAAAATGAACATTTTCTAAACCTTGCATCTCCATCTCCATCACCCAATGAACCTAGTGAGCTCACAACTCCACCACCAACAAAATCACCCATTGACCCAACTCCACCAAGTGCTCCAACCCAACCATCCAAAACTCCATCACCATCACCATTACCTAAACTTGAACCAATGGAGTTATTTGGGTCTCCTCCAACATCTCCACATCCTTTTGTTCAAGACCTCAATGATCTTCCACCAAGATCAACAAATCCACCACCTTTGACAAATCAAAACCCAAGGCCATTGCTTAACCAAAATGAGCCTTTTGTCCACAACCAACCACCACAACAAGAGTACCACCACCCAAAACCATTGTTGTTTCACCCTCTCTACAATGACATCCATGGTCCTCTATATGGAGAACCAAACTTTGAAAATCATGATCACCCAACTCCACCACATTCCCAATCCCAAACCTTTGAGTCTTTCTTTCCTTCGTATGAGGAAATTCAAAGCATGGTTGAAAATTACCTCCATCAAGCAATGGAATTTCAAACCACCTTGCTTGACTTCATACCAAACTCATCCTCCAACCAAGAAACCAACACCAACCCACCACCACCAACATCATCAAACGACCCATTTCCACCCACTCATCATCATGTTTACTCACATTGTGAGCAAATGTTGAACATGGGTGAAAGCATCAAGTTGTTGCTTCACCAATTTCAAGATGAAACCTGCTTTGCAATCCAACACGTCATAGAACGTTTGGATGCTATTTCCCACCCAAACAAATCCTAGACCACATTTGGAGGCCTTTTGCCCCATTTAGGAAAGTAGGATTTTAGTTTTCTTTTATTTCTTGGTTATTTTTTATCTTTTTTTGTTTTTAGAAGTAGGAAGATAGTTTTCATTTCTTGTCTTTGACTTTTTCAAAGTCACATTTTACTTGAAATGACATCTTTTACTACTTTCTTACTTGCATTGTTGGTTGATCATATATGAGTTGTCATTGTGGTTGCATATTGTGTGGTGACTACAAGCTTGATTATATGTTATTATCACCAACTAACCATTTTTTTGTAGGTTCAAAATCCATGTTTCCCATCTTGGCACTCCTTTTATGGGGAGTATCGACCAAGGGGGAGCACGGGGATAGTTCCGCTTCGCTACTCTACTTTTTGTTTCGACAAAAAGGGGGAGAAACATGTATTAACCTTTAAACTTAAAATGATTTTCATCACTTAAGTAAAACAAGTTTAATATAACATTTTTTTTAAGTCTTAAACACTAAAATTTTGTGTGTTACTTAAAAAAAAAGTTTATGTTTTGTCATCAACAAAAAGGGGGAGATTGTTAATACAAATATCGCCTAAAAACGTTATTTATATTTTACGATCTTTGCTAAGTTTTGTTAACGACAAAATGTAAAATTTAGTTTCTAAGTAAAACTTAATTTTAGTTTAAAGACTTGCATAATTAGACATTTGCTACATTTTACATTTCACATAAAACACAACACTTTTTATATTTCTTAAAATAGAAAAATGTTAACATCACATCATACATTTATGGTAACCTTGTGTGTTTGACTTACCATAACCTCTTACACATTTTTGGAAGCTTTCTTCTTTTGATTCAATGTGTTTGACTAGGATTTAGTTGATGTGACTTTGGTTGGTTTGAATGATTTATTGCAAAACCAACTACAAGCCTATCGGAACCCTGGGGGTACACGGGCAGAACCAATCTGAGGGTTCCGCCGTATCCGCCAGAACTGCAGAAGGTCTTGCGATAAATACCAAGCCATATGTTTGAATTTTGGCTTTATCACTCTACATTACATTTTCACACACATACATTCATATCATTCATCTAACCCTTTAACATTTCATTTTGATGTGAAGTTTCTTTTGTAGCAAAGAAGTTCACAAGTTCATATAAAGTTACAAGTATTCAACACAACATTGCAAGACTTGTTAGCTTAGCATCGTGTAGACTTTGTGTAGTTTGCACTTCATTTGATTGTGTGTTTTCAGTAGTGATCGGTTAGTATTTTAGTCCTCAAAATACAAAGTGTGACGGGAGTTGTTGTACCCTGGTAAAAGAACTAACGGGAGTGGTTGTACCCTTGTAAAAGAACTCGACATCTAGCTTAGTGTCGGTAAACGTGTATAAGCGACGTGTAAGGTTTTCTCCGCCAGTGAAAGGAGCTTGTTGACTAGTGAAAGAAACTCTCGAGTTGGATACTCAGGGCGTGGACGTAGGGCAAGGAAAAAGAGTCCTTGTAGCCGAACCACGTTAAATACTCGTGTTGTGGTTTGATCGTTTCTTTCTTTATACTTGCATGTTATATATTGTGTTCGTGTTCATATCTTTGATTAAACGGAAAGTTTCAAAAGATAATCAAACAAGTTTAAAGTTTTTAAACGATAAACTATTCAACCCCCCTTCTAGTTTTCCACAATACTTATACTAGAACTTAGAGTAATTTGAATGGTCTTCACAAAGGTCACATGGACATGTATAATCTTTTAAGGAAAACAAACAACATCATGCTTTCTTGTGCTGCATAGGTGATGAGTGTGTAAATGCTCATCATTTTTATCGTATCTGAACTGCCAAAACACTCAGAAATGCATCAAAATACAGAAATTATCCCGAAAGTGTGTTTTATATGTTTTAGATGCAAAATGTTTAAAAACAAATGAAAAAGGAACAAAGTTTGCATAATAGGCAGTTTCAGTCCCTCATGTTTCATAAATTGACAAAACTAGTCCCTGAAGGTTTAAAATGAAAGAAAAGTCAACCCAAGTCCTTTGGAATTCAAAAGTTGTCAAAATAAGACTTTGGGTGAAAAGTTTGAGAAAATTACACATTTGGCCCCTCTACTTTGGCAAACTGACAAATTTAGTCCTTCAAGTTTCAAAAGTGTCAGTTTTGGTCCCTGGGAAATAATTTTTGGATAAAAAGTCAATTTTGGACCTTGGGAAGTCACAAACAGCCCTTGGGTAAAAAGTTTTGGAAATTACAATTTTGGTCCCTTAACTTTCCAAATTGGTAGAAAATACCCTTAGAATTTTTAAATTGGAAAATAACATTTTTGGTCCTTTGGTTATTGAGATATGGCAAGTCTGGTCCTTTTATTATCTTGGAAAAAGTTACAAACCAGACCCCTAAACTTTCAGTGAATTACATTTTTGGTCCTTGTGAATTTTACACTAAATACCAAATGGATCCTAAGTTATACTAACCCAAAACAAAACCAACCCCAAAAATAATAAACACAACACCCCATCACCCAATCCAGCCCACCAAACCCTTATACCTCCTCAGCCCATTTCCCCCTAGCCCAAAAACCTTTACACCCCGTTTTTTATTATCCCCAAAGTCAAACCCTGGTTTGACTCCACCTCACCCCCAAACACACACCCGTGAACCCTCCCCCTACTCCAAAGCCTGCTACCACTCCAACACCATCATCACCCCCTACACTCCACCTCCACCCTACACTTGCTTTCCTCCATTAAACAACAAAACCCACCCCCTGCCAATGAACTATCTGCCAAATGGTTATAAAACCATTTTCCTGCCAATTGCAATTTCCAGGGTCAGGATTAATTGGAGCCATCCAATGGCCTAAATGAGGCATGGGAAGAAGCCAAAGAAGTGAAGAAACCCTAAAAAGGTCAATATAAAAGGAAGAAGAAAGTGGAGAGACCAGGCAGTAGTTGTAGTAGATTTTAGTTGTTTAAATAGATTTTAGTGTGATTTAGTTTTAATAATTAGTGTAATCTGTATTGTTTTTCTGTTTCAATTTCACTTGTGTACTCTTAAAAATTCAGTTTAAGGAAATTTCTAGTGTTATTTCATTTTGGTTGTCAAAATTGTTTATCAGTAATTTTGAATTGCAAACTTTTAGTTTACTTGTTGTTAATGTTTGCTTCCTGTTTGCTTATGCTCCCTTAGGTTGATTACAGTTTGTGCAAGCATCCCCTTTTAAGTTCTGGTTTTAAAAAGATCACTTCTAGTGCATAATTCTAGGCAATCCTTGGTTAAGGACTGTTTGGTACAGGCCTGTGTGTGTAAGTTAAAGCTTTACCCTGTCCATTTCTTTTCCCTAAGTCAGTGTGTAATAGCTTAATGTGTAGTATAACAGTTAATGGTAGCAGTTATCATTAGAACCTAAGATTTGGCAAATTACTTCACTATCACTATTTCATTAGTTAGAGTTAGGAAAAATAGTTTAAGCCTTTTAAATGCTCAATTTAGTTTCACTCAGTGCATATAGGATTGTTCAACTTTGTGGTATTGGTAGTTGACCTGAAGTGGGTCAAAATCAATCAAAACCTACCCATGTGCAGCCCTGCACAGCAGTCCCATACCCCTTCACTCCACTATTTTTTACTTATTACTCACTAGGTATTTAGGTCTAGAAATTAGTTTAGAGCTTATCCCCCAGCTTGTTTACAAGCTACTATTTTTATTTTATTTTCTGTAATTTTTTCTGTCAGCTTATTTGGTCTTAAAGTAGCTTGTTTGACCCAACTTGTGCCCTGCACCCAACCTTTGCAGTCTTGACCCACTTTTCTCACATCCCTATCTAACTCATCCCTAGAGCTTACGGCTTGATTCTTAGTGATTCAGGTTGCCTGCTAGGATGACTTGCTAGGTCCATAAGTGTTTGGGATTGAATTGCTTGCTAGTTCACTTATCTTTGCCTTCATTTGACTGATGCTTTTGCTACTTTTAATTTTTGTTAATTCAAGGTCTGAGCATGTTTTGATCTTAATACTGCTTCTTGCTAGCTTCTATGTGTTTGGATTTATGGTTAGCTTGTTGTTTTATGATTGTGTTTAGCTTGTGATATCTTTGTTTGAGCTTGAATTAGCATCCTTTGTTGCCAACTCTGCCCTGCACCACTTTTTTTCATTCTGACTCAGTTCTGCACCAAGGGTTTAGTTTGTATAATCTTTGTTGATCTCTGATTTTGGCTTGTTGATTTCCATTAATTGTTTGATTATGGTTCCCTGAGTCAGTATCTGCTTGTATCTACCTGTGATTTGCACTCTTGAGCTCATTTGGCACATTGCCATTTGACCTGTGCACACTGAATCTAATCAGTGTTTGGCACCATCTTCTCAGGGCTATAAGTTGCTCCACTCACTGGCTTCTTCTGAGCTTGTAGGCTTTTTGGGAAGCCTACTGAGTGGACTTGTTGATTCCACCCTCCATTTGCTCACAAGCTTATGAGACAAGCTTATTTTAGGCCTGCAATGGCCACTAGGGCCTGGTTGGTGTGCAGTTAGTTTTGGAATTGCTTATCTGCTGTTTACAGCTTTTAATGAGTTTCTTTTGTATGATTTAGCTTGTGTCCATTGCACTTAACTTGTTGGAAACTTGTTTTACCTCTAAGTTCTCATTATGTAGCTTTTTAAACAGTTTTTCAAATCAATTTAGACTCAAAAAAGCTCATTGCTGAGCTCATCAGTTTGCACATATCTCATTTTTAAGTTCTAGAAAGTTTGTTTTTGCAAAAGTCTTTTATTTTCAGTGTTCAAATAGTTTGGTGAAAGAAAAAATCAAAAATATAATATTAGTGATAGCTCCTATTTAATAGGATTTATTTTTAAAATTTTTCTTTTAGCTTATTAATAAGCACTTTTTCATTTTTATAATTTTCTTAGATTTCTTTTATGTTAAAGTAATTGTAGGAATTTTTTCAGATTTTTATCCTTTCATTTAGTATTTATTATAATTAATAATAGTTTAATAATAATTAAGTAATATTAGTTAATTAAATAGGTTTATTAATTTTTATTTAACAACAGTACTTTTTTATATTTTTCCTAGGTTTTATATATCATAAAATAATTTTAGGAAATTTTTCATAATTTTCACTATTCATTTTCTATTTTTCTTAATTTTAATTAGTTTAAAGTAATTAACAAATAGTAATTAATTAATAATAAATAGAGAAAAAAGTAAGAAAATTATATTTTTAGTTTTAAAATTACTTTTATATTATTTTAGAATTTTTAGAATTAAATTTTCATTTTTCTAGCTTAATTTCATAATTAGTGTAATTTAAATATTATTAATTAGTTATTAAATAGTAATTAATTAATAATAATTAATTAAATAGTGTAAAAATTAATTTTAATTTTCTAAAAATTTTCTTTTATCATTAGGATTCTAAATATGTAATTTTCATATTCGTAGGTATTTTATTTCACAAAAACTCGCGTTTTATTTCGTACGCTAACGTAAATTTAAATCAAACGAACGCGTTTTAGACTTAGCTCACGTTTTTAGTATATCTGATCATCAGTAAATGTTAATATAGTGTTTCTAAGTTATTTTCATTCCTCATCTCCTAGTGTAATCATTCACAGCCCCTTTCTGTCCAAATTCACCCGATCACAAACCCGTTTTGATTACCATCACACCTCGTCGGGACATAACGACCTGGGGAAACCCTATACTTCCACGGAGCATTGAGCCTAAGGAGTTTGACTATATTGACCACATCCGTGGTTGACTTTAGTTGACTGCTTTTGCACCAATCAAAATTTGGCGCCGCTGCCGGGGAGGTCGTGCGCGTATTCTAAACGGTTTTACAGATTAGTGAATCTGGATATACACTCATTGTATATTTACCATCCTTTTTTCATATTTTCTTATTATAAAAACAAAACTGTTCCTGAAAACTTTTTAAAATTAGTTTTCAATGAACACAAAAACACAAAAAGATTTTCTTTCTTATAAAATGTTTATCAAAAATACCAAAAATATTCACCTTTACCCTCCCACCTTTTTTATTCTTCATCCCTTTACCCTCTATCCTTTTGATTCTAACTTCTTCCACTTCTCCTGTAATTGATTCTAATGGCATCTCTCGATGACGATTTCTTTGAACAATGGGCCTTTGAGAGCAAAATTGAAAAACTTATAGCCTTGTCAAAAATTTCAAGATGTCGTGTTGATCATGATGGACCATCGATCCCTATTCCCTCTCCGGTGAGGGAAATGGAACAAGAAACCGGTGTGACAAAGGACCCTGTACTTCCCTCTGACGATGGAAGTGCTAAATACGTCCAACCTACGGTTGTCCAAAAATCTAAGCTCACAATTGCTCCTAAACCGTCAAGAATTGATCCTAACCTTTCACGGTTTACGGTTAAAAGTTTGTCAAGCAAACGTACAGAGCTTAGGGCATTGACTGAAAAGAACGACTTGCCCAATCTTCACGTTTTTCAAGAACAAAAACCCGAGACCATAACGAAAGTGGTGGAAATTCCTAGCTCTAAGAGCACACCACTTGTCCCACCTCCGGATTTTATTCCTTGTGTTGGTTGTGGTGAGCCGCTTTTTGGTTTACCATGTCGTTGGTGTACATGTGAAAAATGTGGTAATGATATTCGAGACGGAAGTTGTTTGTTTTGTGGTTCGAGGAATTCATTTGCTTATAATCCTAATCAGAACTCATTCTACGACTCTCCAAATTTTTCCAATTACCCATCACATTCATACAAGCAAGAATCATATTATCCAAATCACAATGGTGCTTCGTATCAAAATACACCGAACATTTCTTGTGAGTATTGTGGAGGTCCTCACCAAGGTTTTGATTGTTATAATAGTCAAAATGTTGGTTACGACCAATATCCATACAACTCACCGAACCAGACTCAACAGTTTAACTGCTGTGAGTACTGTGGTGGCCCACACTACAGTTCTGATTGTCAATCGGGCAATATGCTTGTCTATGAGCAGTTTCCTGATAACAATTATGACTCTAGCACATACGACTCACAGCCACATCAGTTTTACTGTTGTGAATACTGTGGAGGTCCTCACTGCAGTTCTGATTGTCAAACAAGGAATCCATTTCCTTGTAACAATTATGACTATTCATCTCAAGACCAACCTCCACAGTACCAATTGACCCAAGAAACTCCTCAATACCCGCAAGACCTTTGTCATGAGGTTCTTGAAGCATTTAAAAAATTTAAGGAGGGGTTGGCTACTACATCGTTTCAAGATTCTCGTGAGAAATCAATGGCAGAATTACTTGCTGAAGAACGAGATGCTAGAAACGAAATGAGCATGGAAGAATTACTTGCTGAGCAAAGAGCAGCTAAAATACGTGCCAATCTTCGCTATGATGCTCTATATTGTTGGGAATTATACTAACAGTTACCACGACTAAGTGAAGATGTTACAACTGCAGAAGATTGTACTTGCAGTGGAAACTCATTACCACTGCAAGGACATATATTACCACTACTTATTAGATAACTGTTAGGAAACGTGTTTAGATAAATATAGAATAGATCTTGTGTATATCTTATTCTATTAGCTTTATACTTATCTTGTAGAAGAGGACTCCTTGTGCTATAAAAGGAGATCCTAGGTTAAAGGTTTGATATACGTTTCTAGAGCTTCAAGGTGTAACCCTAGTGATATCAAGATCACTCGTATTATTATCATTAATAATATTGGAGCTAATAGTTTGTTAACATACATTGTTCTTATTCATAAACAACTGTCTTACTCACAATCAAACTTCTAAGTGTTACTAAGTAGATTTCGCATACTTAGTGTATAAAGTATCAATCTAACACAAGTTCAAGGTGTTTAGATCCATTAAGTGGTATCAGAGCCAGGCTTTGATACTTTGATTTAGAAGACTCTAGTTCACTCAGAAGAATCAATGGAGACAGAAACCAGTAACTCAAACATTGCTTCTAAGCTTCCAAAGCTTAAGTTGAATGACTTTGAGATGTGGAGGCTAATGATCGAACAATTCTTTATGGTCCAAGACTACACACTCTAGGAGATCATTATGGTTGGAAATTCCTTCAAACCAAGTTCTACTTCAGAGATGGTTGGTGGCAAGGAAGTAATTATGGTCAACACTGGACCTGTTACTAATGATGAAAGACTTCAGCTGAAGAATGATCTGAAGGCCAGAGGTTTGTTGCTGATGACACTTCCCAGAGACCAAGTTCTAGCATTCAGCAAGTACAAGACTGTAAAGACTCTTTTTGATGAGATCTGTGAAGTTTTTGGTGGTAATGATTCCACCAAGAAGACTCCAAAGACCTTGCTGAAGCAGACTTATGAAAACTTTGGTTCAACAAGTAATGAATCTCTTGATAGCATCTTCACAAGGCTACAAAAGATTGTTACTCAACTCACTGTTTTTGGGATTGAGGTGGAAAGGGAAGACCTTAATCTAAAGTTCTTAAGAAGCTTACCCTCTGAGTTTGGAACCAATGTTGCTGTGTGGGAAGATAAGCCAGAATTGGAGACCATGAAACTTAATGATTTGTATAATAACTTCAAGGTTATTGAACAAAGATTGAAGAAAGCTGGAAAAATAAGCTCAAGTTCAGGAAGTGTAGCACTCATATCATCATCTCTTGATGATAGTTCAGATGAAGAAAGTGATAGTGATGATGACAGTGCTAACATTGTTGTTTCCACTGGTAGTGGAAGTGTTTCCACTGGTAGCTCAAAGAGACAGATTGCAGGACTTAGTGATACTACTTTTTATGCCTTTATATCAAGTCAAGTGGGTGGTTCAATTCTCAATCATGAGGATTTGGATCAAATTGATGAGGATGATATGGAGGAGATGGACATTAAATGGCAAGTGGCTTTACTAAGCTTAAGGACAAAGAAGTTTTGGAAGAAGACTGGAAGAAAGATCAACATCAGTGGCAATGAAACAGTAGGTTTTGACAAAAAGAAGGTGGAGTGCTATAATTGTCATAAGAAGGGGCACTTTGCCTGGGAGTGCAGGAAGCCAAGGAAATCTGACAACAGGTCAACTTGGTATAAGCAGGACAAGAAGAAGGAACCTACTACTGATGAGCGAAAGGGGCTATTGGCTATTGATGGAGTGAGCTTTGATTAGAGCTTTATGACCAAGGATGAGGAAGATGATTCAGAGTCTGCAATGGTTGCTACTGAGCTTGCACTAATGGTTTTTTCTGACTCTGAGGTACAAATTGATAATGCTTGTTCTAAATCTTGTAAGGCCTTAAAAGAGTATGAGAAAATTAAAGCACAATTTAATGAACAATGCCTAGAGTTAACTCATACTAATTATAACTTAAAAAATCATAAAAGAGGCCTAGGTGTTTTAGAAACTCAATTAGAGCATTATAGGGCAAATGAATCTAAGTTCAATGATGATATTGCAGTATTAAGAAGAGACTTAGATTATCAGGTTGCTGTTAATAAGGTTCTTAGAGAAGAACTAGAAAAGGTTAAGATGGCTAGTGAGAATATAATGATAACTAAGCAAACACTGGATCATCAATCCAAGTGTATTGACAAAATTTGGGAAGCACAAGTTGTGAGCAAAGCCAAATCAGTAATTGGATACAAAACAGTTCCACCACCTCTAAGAGGTGTTCCATCACCTCCTGGCATTGACTTAGCTCACACAGGATTAGAGGAATTCCAGGAACCACCTATGACCTATGGACCAAAGTTTGTTAAACCAGCTGAAATTGAAAAGGTTCAGGTTGAGGTTGATATATTTGATAGTGCTAGTGACTCATCTCTTAAAGATGAAAATTTAAATGTTGAGTCTAAATCTAGTGTTCCTGAGAATGTTAAAGTGGAGGTTAAAAGAAGTATTCCTGATGTAGTCAAAGAGAAGCCTAGGTCACAACCTAATTTCACTAGGCCCAATACTAGATATGCAGAGATGTACAGAAGTAGATCACCAACTCCTAGGGGTAATATGAGGAGTTGGAATCATGTTAAATCTAGGCAATTTGGTAGTGATTTTGTGTTCAATAACAAACCCTGTCATATATGTGGTAGCTTTGATCATTTGTCTTATAACTGTACCTACCACTTGGGAAGAAGGGAAGTGTTTGGGAATACTAGGGTGAATGGACAAAATGCTAATAACTTAACTCACCCAAATCCACTTAGCAAGATGATTCCCAGGTCTGTTTTGCTTCATTCTGGCATTAAACCAATTTCCACTGCTAGACCAGCAGTTTCCACTGCCAGAAATAAAAACAGAGTTTACCCTAAGCCCCCTGTTACTACATTTGTTAAATCTACTCAAACAGGGAAAAAGACCAATGTTGAAAAGAAAGTTAACAATAATCAGAAGTGGGTACCCAAAGTTTTAAAACAAGCGGTTTCCACTGCTAAGCCAGCAGTTACCACTACAAGGCCAAAGGTTACCACTGGTGGGTCTGTTAACAAGAAAAGGGTAAATATGGGAAATGCTGTTAAGGCCTCAGCACGTTGGGAATGGAAACCAAAAGGAACCATCACCTCAGACAATCCCAATGGTGTATCAATGACCTTTGATAGATATAATTATATTGATACACGAGGCAGATCCAAGTCATTTGTGGCTTGGTTCCCCAAAAGGAACTAATTCCTTTATTTTGTGTGCAGGAACATTCAAAGACTACTAATGATCAAGGATACTCAGACAGTGGATGTTCCAGGCACATGACTGGCAATAAGTCCTATCTTTCAGACTTTAAACCTTATGATGGACAATTTGTCAGCTTTGGAGGAGGAATTGGTGGCAAAGTTTCTGGCAAAGGAATAATCAAGGCTGGAAACATTGACTTTGAAGATGTGCAGTATGTGAAAGAACTCAAGTACAATCTCTTTAGTGTGTCACAGATGTGTGACAAGAAGCATAGAGTTCTATTCACAGAAGATGAATGCTATATCTTATCTAATGATTATAAGCTTCCTGATGAATGTGACATTTTGCTTAAAATCCCTAGAAAAGGTAATCTGTATAGCATTGACATGAAGAACATCGTGGCTAATAATGATGTTACTTGCTTGCTTGCTAAAGCCACTTTGGATGAATCAATGCTTTCGCATAGAAGACTTGGTCATGTCAACTTCAAGACCATCAACAAGATTGTGAAAGATGGACTTGTCAGAGGTCTACCAGAGAAAAGATTTGAAAATGACCAAACTTGTGTTGCCTGTCTCAAAGGAAAGCAACACAGAGCTTCATGCAAGACCAAAGCATTCAATTCTATTGATCATCCACTCTTTATGCTGCATATGGACTTGTTTGGTCCTACTTCTGTGAGCAGCATAAATTTGAAGAAGTATTGTCTTGTTGTGACTAATGATTTTAGTAGATTCACATGGGTTTTCTTTTTAAGAACCAAGGATGAAACCACTGGCATCCTTAAGACATTCATCACTGAAGTTGAAAATCAATATGAAAAGAAAATCAAGATCATCAGGTGTGACAATGGGACAGAGTTCAAGAATAAAGTTATGGATGATTTCTGCAGAGACAAAGGTATTAAAAGAGAATTCAGTGTTGCAAGAACTCCTCAACAAAATGGAGTTGCAGAAAGAAGAAACAGAACACTAATTGAGGCTGCTAGAACCATGTTAGCTGATTCAAAGCTTCCAATGACTTTTTGGGCTGAAGCAGTTAACACTGCTTGTTACATTCAGAATAGAGTTTTAGTGGTCAAAACAAAGAACAAGACACCTTATGAGTTGTTCAGAGGAAGACCTCCTACTTTGGAGTTTATGAGGCCATTTGGGTGTCATGTTACCATTCTAAATACCATTGATCATCTGGGTAAATTTGAAGAAAAGTCTGATGAAGGCTTCTTTGTTGGATACTCTATGGTTAGCAAGGCTTTTAGAGTCTATAACTTAAGAACAAAGAAGATTTAAGAGAACTTGCATGTTCAGTTTCTTGAAAATAAAGCAAACATGGCAGGTTCAGGACCAGATTGGCTATTTGATCTTGAAACATTATCAAATACAATGAATTATGTTCCTCTCACTTCAAGCACTGGAGACAAAGATCTTGAAGATTCAGAAGAATTCATTGATGAAGATGAAGCTTGTAAAGATGATGAAGATCAAATTGTTATGCCACTTTGGGACTTTGTTGATAATTCTGAAAAGACAAGTGATGCAGATGGTGTGAATTTTGATGTAAATAAAGATATTCTTACTAGCAGTGGCAACTCCATTCCCACTGCTACACCAGAAGTTTCCACTGTCAGCCCAAATGTGGAACATACTTCTCAGGAATCACCAAGTGATGATGTAGAGATCTCAAACATGCCTACAACATATGATATTCCTAGCACATCACAGTCTTCAATTCACAAAGTGCATCCACTTGATAATGTTATTGGTGAACTTCAATCAGGTGTGAAGACTAGAAGACAGACAAAGAAAGATGATATTCATGGGTTCATAAGTGAAGTGTATGAGTCCAAGAAACATAGTAAGAAGAATGAGTCTTTGTTTTTCTGTTTTCTCTCACAGGTGGATGATGAGGCGAAAAATGAACCACTTTTAGGGGGTCATTTAAGCCCAGAATTGAATTTATTTGATCAAATATTGCCCTAAATTGTTCCTTTTGTGATTTTAGGTACTTTGGTAGTGAAATCTGGAAAAGGAAGCAATTCGGACGTTTTTGGAGCATAAAAGTGAAGAAAATGCCAAAGTCTTAATTTTCCTTGCTGGGAACAGTAGGTGACGGCGTCAAGAGCAACATCCTGACGACGTCAAGAGTAAATTCCATGACGACCCAGTACAGATTTGACGGCGTCACAAGAAAGGGCGTCAAGAGTAAAATTCATGACGGCCTGGAAATGCATAACACATGACGGCGTCAGAAGTAGATCAAGGCAGTCCGAGAAGAGTTTTGGCGGCGAGGAGACGGCGTCACAAGCTTTGTCTTGACGCCGTCAGCCCCTATTTCCTATATATAGTTTTCTAATTTTCACATTAAAAAAAGAGAAGTTTTGGAGAAACCCTAAGTACGAACTTGGTGCGAATTTTACAGGTTTTTCAAGGGTTCTAAGCCCTTGATACCTTTCATGTGTAATTGAGATAAGTATTCTTTTAATTCAATCAATATGTCTATGTGTTGGTTGTCTATATCTTGTTCTTGTCTTAATTCCATCATGCTAGGCTAGATCTATCTTGTGTTTGCTTGGATCTAATGAAACCTAGATGTTAATTATGTGTTGATTACTTGTTTATAATTGTTTTGGATGAATGAATTTAGATGTTAGGCTTAAGAAAACTGGCAGATCTCCAAATGGTAACATGCTTGAACGTCTTAGGAAACATGAACCGATGGCACTAGGTCTTTATTGGTTGTATTTAATGCATGAGCCACTGTTTATAATCCCTATGGTTGTGCTGGGCATGGCATAGGAGGAGATAAGAGCTCATAGAATTGGGGAATTAAGTGCGCTACCCCATGAATGGTATTAAGGAATACAATCCGTCATCCATGCAACTATAACAAGTAATTAACATGTAAAAGATGTCTAGGGAGTAGTGAAATCTAAGTAAACACATTTTCTCCACTTATTGCTCACAACATTAGTATAAGTTAGTTTATTTTCATTTCTAGTATTTTATTTTGATTGCATCTTTAGTATTGGTTTAGTTGACTAGCAACTAATTCCGCCCAAATCCTTCAAACCCGAGATTTTTACTTGCTTTCTAAAAAATATAAAAATACAAAAAGAATCATCTCTCACCTTATAACTAGTATTTAGGTTTTCTAATCCTAGCGACACTATTCCTAGCTGAACGATCAATCCCCCGGTACTTGTCACTATACTATACTACAACGATCAGGTACACTGCCTGGTGGTGGTTGTAAGCTTCTCAAGATCCCTTGAGAGGTAAAGCCTGGTGCGATTCCCACGTATCAAGTTTTTGGCGCCGTTGCCAGGGAATAGTTATTGTCTAGGTTAGAATCTCTTTTTATTAGGTCTACTTGCTAGATTCCGTTCTAGTAAGATTTTATTTTTATTCTTTAGGTTTTCTTTAGTCTATCTTTTTCTTTGTGCCTTTGTTAGTAAAGTAAATTCATTGACTGTTCCGTTGACCATTATGGAAAACGCGAATCCACCCCTTTCCCCTAGAGAAGTGGCTTTGTTACGTGAACAAATTGAGAGTGAGATTAGGGAACTTAGGGAGCTTAATAGTTTGATTAAGGTTGAGCTCGAACATGCATTTAGTGACCTAGCGACCGCCTTGTGAATGTTATTGAGGGACTTGAAGAGGGGGAAATAGATCCGAAGCTTAATGACTATTTTAATCTATACCCCACTAAGGAGGAGATTGCATATTATAATAATCTTATCGAGAACCCGCGATCTCCTTTCACTATAATTGAACCTAAGATAAAGAGAGGCGATCTTAAGAATGCTAAGATACCATGTATGATTGGGTATAGGCACATTAGCAATGCTTACATTAACTTTAAATCTCCAATCAACATTATGTCCTCAACTGTTTATAATGATATAGTGAAAACAAGACTTGAACCTAGAAGAGATCCCAAACACCCCAGTGGAGTTTGTAACTTTGTCGGGAGAGTTAAAGGTCTACATGTCTTTGTTGGTAATTTCACTTTTGTCACCGACTTTATGATTGTGGAGGATCTTGCTAATGTTATTGATTGTCGATTATCCAATGTTGTGTTTGGCAAACCGTTTATTGAGGAGTCTAAGTTGGAATATGATAAGATAGAAGGAACGATCCGATTTGCAAGTAACGCCGATAGTATCACTTATAGGATGCCTAATAGGATGAAAGAATTTTGCTTTATGTCCCGTTTTGATAAGGACAACGTTGGTGCTTTTGAGGACATCAATGAAGAGGATAAGAAAAAGGGCATGGATTATGTATGGGAAAAAAGGAGTCTTTATTACAAAGATTGCTTGGACCTTGGACCAAAGTATAAAGTCGATAAAGAATTTGCCCAAAAGATTATGGGGGCGGTTGAGAAAAAGGTGATCGGTTTTTACAAAGAATATCTACAATCGGAGAGTGGAACCAATGATGAGGTCACGTAATAACCCATGACCTTGAGTCTAGCTACAAGACTCATAAATAAAGAAAAGCGCTTCTTGGGAGGCAACCCATGCTTTGTGTGATTTTATTTTTGTTTGTTTGTTATTTTCTTCCGTATGCATGCTTTATTTTTATTGTTGGTAGATCATGTTTCTAAATTAAATAGTGGAAATACTTTACTTTGTTGTTTTGGCTTAGTCTTAACTCCACCTAAAAAGTATTTTTGTAAAAGATAAGTGTAAGGGGAAACCCCAAATATGTTTTTAAGAAACAAACCAATCATGATTCTCCACAATATTAAATGAACATGTGTACTCGTATTTGTTAGAGTCAAATGCTTGTATTGAGTCATAATGAAGTTTTGCAGGATTTTCCAGGAAGTAGGACCAAGTTTTTCCAGAAATTTTCCAGAAACTTAATATAAGAATTTCTGCAGGTCACTTCTGACGGCGTAAAGAGTTAACTCTTGACGGCGTCACGTGTAAAAATCTGAAAATTTTACCGGTTTTGTTTTTCTAACGGAGTCTTATGGTTTTTGTGAATTATTAAGTTTTATAATCTCCAGGAGATCTGCAAACTTCATTCCACAAGCATTATATCTTATCTTGTTTTCTAGGATTTAGTAACTTATATAGGATGCCGCCGATTTTACGCGAGGTTGTTTTGTCTATTTCTCAGGATTTACAGGTTATATATGACAAGAAGATGATTTACATTCTGGAAGGGAAGCTTTGATTGTTCATTTTCTTGAAGGAAGATTTAACCTGGCCACCTTATTATCCATACCGAGCGAATCAGGGGAGTATTTGATTTCATTCTTTTTACTTTTTAACTTTTACATTCTTTACTTGAACATTTGGGACAATGTTCATCTTAAGTGTAAGGGGAGGGTAAAATGATGATACCTTACATATGCACTTTCGCTTGAGTTTGTTTTGTTTAATGGTAGATGTGTAATAAAACTATGAGAAATACTTGTTAGTGCAATTTTAGCGCCAAATTTAAAATTTTTTACAACATTTAGGAGTGAAACTTTAGCCATAGCAAGCATCTCATGGATAGGAGATTGTATGACTAGCACATAACCGTACTTTCAGAAAAAATTTCGACCCAAATATATGAGGTTCGCCTTTAGATTTGATAGGAAAAGCATTTACTATTAGTGCTTATGAGTGTACCGGTAGCATTTAGATTCTAGAACTTGCGTTAGTGATGCATCCCGAGACCGCTAGTGAGACTACATTCGTGTAGTAGAATTTACTACATGATAAGAGGCATTAGGATCACCCTTGTGTTAAACCCGTATCATAATTACTTGACCATTTAAGTCATATTACTTGGCTAGTTAAGTCAACTAATTTTTCCCACACCTTAGCGTTGTACTCATTTTTAGTACACGAAACCCCTAGTACACCCCTCCGAGCCTATCTTTTCGTTTCTAACTTTAAGCATTTTACTTAAAGGAAGAATTTGTTACACCCCACTTAAATGTACAACCAAATCGCCTTAGCCTTCCGTGTATGCGCTCATTTTTAGTGCATTATTGTTATTTGTTAAACCCTAAGTTAACTATCTAATTGATTACATGGTTGCTAAGTCGAGTCATATCCTTGTACATATTGTTTTGGGACGATTGGGACTCATGGGTAAGTACTTATTTTATGGAGTAATGGGGAAGAACATCATTTATTACCCCCATATGTACGTTAATCTTAAAAGTGCTCCAAGTGTTTTGATTTTCTTAATTCGAGTCATTAGATTAGTTTAATGTAAAGTATGTAAAGAAATTCAAGTGTAAGGGGAATATTCATTCCCTATGATGTATTATTTTGGATGGTAGGGTAAGAGTGTATGCAAAAAAAAAAAAAAAAAAAAAAAAAAAAATAGAAAAAGGAAAAAGAGAAAAAACATACGGACTACCATCCCTTTTCATTCTATGTTTATTTTATGTTTTTGTTATTTTTCATTTATTAGCTTAAGTCGAGTCTAGTCTTGGCTTAGCAACGCCATATTGTACATGTAATTAACTAAGGTTGTTAACTCGCCACCAGTAAAACTTCCTTTATCCAACAAAACCGTGTATTTCATATCCCTACACCTAACGTTGCAACCCTTTAAAAGACCTCTTTGATAGTTTATCCTAGGTGCTTACGCCATGTGGTGGAGGTTTGATCCTTTCCCAAGCCTATGGTAATCTATTTTGCTATGACATGTAGTGAGAGATATCTTCCGTTTCCATATTGTAATCTATACTTTATTACACCCGAGAGATGTGAGTATCTAAACACTATTTGTGAGGTGCTAGTGTATGACCTCCGTGCTTGTCTATTGGTCTTTAGTGGAACGATTATTTGTTAGAATTACTTTTATATTAGTGTTAAATGCCCCCTAACTTGTCTTTTGAGTAGAATAAAAGCGCATTTGCTTGAGGACAAGCAAATCTCAAGTGTAAGGGTATATGATGAGGCAAAAAATGAACCACTTTTAGGGGGTCATTTAAGCCCGGAATTGAATTTATTTGATCAAATATTGCCCTAAATCGTTCCTTTTGTGATTTTAGGTACTTTGGGAGTGAAATCTGGAAAAGGAAGCAATTCGGACGTTTTTGGAGCATAAAAGTGAAGAAAACGCCAAAGTCTTAATTTTCCTTGCTGGGAACAGTAGGTGACGGCGTCAAGAGCAACATCCTGACGGCGTCAAGAGTAAATTCCAAGACGACTCAGTACAGATTTGACGGCGTCACAAGAAAGGGCGTCAAGAGTAAAATTCATGACGGCCTGGAAATGCATAACACATGACGGCGTCAGAAGTAGATCAAGGCAGTCCGAGAAGAGTTTTGGCGGCGAGGAGACGGCGTCACAAGCTTTGTCTTGACGCCGTCAGCCCCTATTTCCTATATATAGTTTTCTAATTTTCACATTAAAAAAAGAGAAGTTTTGTAGAAACCCTAAGTACGAACTTGGTGCGAATTTTACAGGTTTTTCAAGGGTTCTAAGCCCTTGATACCTTTCATGTGTAATTGAGATAAGTATTCTTTTAATTCAATCAATATGTCTATGTGTTGGTTGTCTATATCTTGTTCTTGTCTTAATTCCATCATGCTAGGCTAGATCTATCTTGTGTTTGCTTGGATCTAATGAAACCTAGATGTTAATTATGTGTTGATTACTTGTTTATAATTGTTTTGGATGAATGAATTTAGATGTTAGGCTTAAGAAAACTAGCAGATCTCCAAATGGTAACATGCTTGAACGTCTTAGGAAACATGAACCGATGGCACTAGGTCTTTATTGGTTGTATTTAATGCATGAGCCACTGTTTATAATCCCTATGGTTGTGCTGGGCATGACATAGGAGGAGATAAGAGCTCATAGAATTGGGGAATTAAGTGCGCTACCCCATGAATGGTATTAAGGAATACAATCCGTCATCCATGCAACTATAACAAGTAATTAACATGTAAAAGATGTCTAGGGAGTAGTGAAATCTAAGTAAACACATTTTCTCCACTTATTGCTCACAACATTAGTATAATTTAGTTTATTTTCATTTCTAGTATTTTATTTTGATTGCATCTTTAGTATTGGGTTAGTTGACTAGCAACTAATTCCGCCCAAATCCTTCAAACCCGAGATTTTTACTTGCTTTCTAAAAAATATAAAAATACAAAAAGAATCATCTCTCACCTTAGAACTAGTATTTAGGTTTTCTAATCCTAGCGACACTATTCCTAGCTGAACGATCAATCCCCCGGTACTTGTCACTATACTATACTACAACGATCAGGTACACTGCCTGGTGGGGGTTGTAAGCTTCTCAAGATCCCTTGAGAGGTAAAGCCTGGTGCGATTTCCACGTATCAGTGGAGCCTAAGAATGTGTATATGGCTCTAGGAGAATCTAGCTGGGTTGAAGCTATGCAAGATGAGTTGCTGCAGTTTAAGCTTCAAAAGGTTTGGGTTCTTTGTGACTTGCCTGATGGTATGAAGGTCATTGGTACTAAATGGGTTTTCAGAAACAAGAAAGATGAAAGAGGTATTGTAATCAGGAACAAAGCTAGATTGGTTGCTCAAGGATACACTCAAGAGGAGGGTATTGATTATGAAGAAGTGTTTGATCCTGTTGCAAGGATTGAGGCTATTAGATTGTTTTTAGCCTATGCATCCTTTATGGGCTTTACAGTCTATCAAATGGATGTTAAGAGTGCCTTTCTGTATGGTTCTATTGATGAGGAGGTATATGTCTCTCAACCTCCAGGCTTTGAAGATCCTCAACACCCAAATAAAGTATATAAAGTGGTTAAGGCTCTTTATGGCTTACATCAGGCTCCAAGGAAGTGGTATGAAACCTTAGCTACTTATTTATTGTATAATGGGTTTCATAGAGGCAAGATTGACCAAACTTTGTTCATCAAGAAAGACAAAGGTGATATTCTACTTGTTCAAGTATATGTTGATGATATTATCTTTGGGTCTACTAAACAAGAGATGTGCAAAGAGTTTGAGAAGCTGATGAAAGATGAATTTCAAATGAGTTCTATGGGAGAACTTACATTCTTTTTAGGGCTGCAAGTACAACAGAGTAAGGAAGGCATATTTATCAGTCAAGACAAATATGTGGCTGAGATCATTAGGAAGTTCAAGTTTACTGATGCAAAACCTTCAAATACCCCTGCTGACAAGACCACTCATCTATTGTTGAAGAATGCTAGTGGTGCTAATGTTGATGTCCACACTTACAGATCTATGATTGGTTCTTTGATGTATCTTACTTCATCAAGGCCAGACATTATGTTTGCTGTATGTGCTTGTGCAAGATTTCAAGTGACTCCAAAGACATCACATATGACAGCAGTGGAAAACATTTTTAGGTACTTGAAGACTTATCCTAATCTAGGATTATGGTATCCAAGAGACTCTCCAATGGAATTGATCACATACTCAGATAGTGACTATGCTGGTGAAAGTTTGGATAGAAGATCAACTACTGGAGGATGTCAATTTCTTGGATGTAGATTGGTGTCATGGCAGTGCAAGAAGCAAACTATGGTTGCTACTTCAACCACTGAAGCAGAATATGTTGCAGCTGCTAGTTGTTGTGCTCAGATCCTTTGGCTTCAGAATCAATTATTGGATTATGGGTACAATTTCATGAACACCATTATCTATATAGATAATAGTAGTACCATATGCATTATTAAAAATCCTGTGCAACACACTAAAACTAAACATATTGAAATTAGACATCACTTTATTAGAGATTGTTTTGAGAAACGGCTTATTAATGTTGTCAAAATCCACACTGATGACAATTATGCTGATTTATTAACAAAAGGGCTTGATGTGGGTAGGTTTCAATACTTGGTAACAGGTATTGGAATGCTAAATCCATAAAACTTTGATGTCTAATACTTTTCAGTGTTGCAGGATAGTTTTTAGGTACTAATATTGTTTGTATTGTATGTATGGTTTTCTACTAATTTGTATGCAGAGTTATCAAGAGCACAGTGGAAATAAACATACAACAGTGGAAAGATTGGTGATAATAGCAAGAACAAAGAGTACTTTTATTTGATCATAAAAGAGAGTACATCACATCCATACAGAAAACATTGTCACCAACACATAAAACCATCACAAAAGACATAAACCTACAACCTAACACCTACTCCATGGGTTTCTTTCCTTTTCCTTCATAGTCATGCTTGCCTTTGGAAGCTTTCTTTCTCTTGTCATCAAAAGAGAGTTGTTTCCTTGGACAAGCAAGTCCCAGATCTTGCTTGGGAGGCCTTGGTGCTTGGGTAGGCTTCTCAACAGTAGGCCACTTCATGTTGCTTATGGCAGTCTTCAATGCTGTGGTGAGGGCCTTTGGAAGCTCTTTGGAAAGATCAAAGGTTGGATCATTATCATCATCAGAGGTAGAATTAGAATAAAACTCCAAAGATGGAGCAGGAGAAGCTTCAGTCTTTTTGGATGGCTTATTGGATGCTGTGGAAGTGGTTGCACTTGGTGGGAAGTAATCACTCCATCCTGTTGAAAGATCCTCTGTGTTTGAACAATAGCTGATTTCCTCATCAGATGAATCATCAGAAGATATGTAGACTATTGGGAACTAGTTCATTATGTTGATTAAGGGTTTGTGTTGTTGAAGTTATTTGTTGATGAGAGATACAAGTTTTGAGCCCCCTTTTATAAGCAAAGTCAAGGTCGAATTCTAATTAATGAAGAATATTTACTCTTACCTATTTTCGTAGGTTGGAGGAGTAAATTTGGGTATTATCGGGTTGACTTTTGGAAGATATTTTTGTGAATAGTAACTTGGTTAAACAGTTACTTTGGGTTAATCTTTATGGGTTAAGTTGAAAGTTATTTTGGTTTGCAGCATTCAACCCATATTATTGGAGTCATTGGAGTAATAAGGTGTGTATCATAGACACATAACAAATGGTTATTGATTCACCATGTCTTATCCACATAAGAATCAACTAGTCTAGAGCAAACGGCTACTGGTAAAGACTTATCAAATCCGTTTATGGTTGATAGTTTACCAAAAACTAGGTTATCAACTCACCATACTCCAAGTGATCAAGAGTTGGCTAGTCCATAAGCAAACGGCTCATGGTAAAGACATATCAAATCCGTTGATAGCTGGTAGTTTGCTAAAAACTATGATAAGAGCAGCAAATTTTCATGTTTTATTCACCACTGCTCTTTGATATGTTGTGAAAATTTTAACACTGCTAGTTCATTAGTTATCACTGCAAGAGTAATTTTTCCACTGATGAACTAGCCGTTACAACTGTTGTGTCAGTAATCCATTTTTTACTAGCCGTTGTAAAAATAACCGTCTTTCCTTATTAATAGGGTAAAATCTTTTTCGAATTATCTACTTACTTATTATAAATTATTCTTTTTCCAAAGATAATTCTTTCTAAAGATAATTCACATTGCGCAACCTCCTCAAACCCTATTAGTATAAATTGATCGTCATACGGCTTGCTTTTTATCTTGATTACTAACACTTTTATTCTCTTGATTACTACTTACAAAAGTCAAACAAGAAGAGTGGCCCTGTTTTTCATCAGATTGTGGATTTTCTAAATACAACTCATATAAGGTATGCCTTAATTATTAATCCCACAATCTATGTCTCTCATATCAAACAGTTCTGGAACACTGTGGAGTCCATAACTCTTGAACAGGGAGACACACAAGAATCTGTGGATGCTCTAAGAGCCACAGTGGATGGGGTAACTATTGATGTTACTGAGTCATCCTTGAGGAGAATTCTCCAATTGGATGATATCAATGGTATCATCACATTACCTAATTCAGAAATTTTCACTAATATTGCTTTAATGGGGTATGATACATCTAAACAAAAAGTTACTTTTAGAAAAGGATGTTTTTGTCCCCATTGGAGATTTTTAATTCACACTCTTTTACATTGCCTAAGTCCTAAGAAAACATCTGATGAACAATTTGCATCAACCATGGCTTATCCTTTGGTTTGTTTGGCAACTGATAGGACTTTCAATTTTTCAAAGTTTATTTTCAATAATATGAAAGGCATTGTAAAGAGTCAATATAAATTTTTGATGTATCCAAGGTTTGTGCAAGCAGTGTTAAATGAGTTTCAACTGCACCCTCACAATAGAATTTATGAACCTTCCACTCTTAAGCCAAAAGTTTTTCAAAACATGTGTAAGGCTTCAGATCTTTGGAATGGGGAGGTTCATCCACTTTTACCTCAAATGCTTGCTAAAATTGCTCAAGTACAGGGTGAAGATGCAACTATCCCAGTTGTATCCCATAACACACCCAATATTGTTGTTCCACCAATTCACCATACCCCTGCTGTAACTCACATTTATGAGAGAAGGTCTAAACAGCCAACTTCTCTCATATCAACATTGCATGTTGTTGAACCCTTTGGTTTAGGAACAAGCAGTGGTGGTTCAAGGCTTAATCCTAGTTCAACTAGGGAAGAGCCTGAATCCATGCCTCATGATTCACCTCTCCCAACAGGTTACACAGTTGGAAGTGATGAAGGCAGTGTGCAACTACCTGAATTGATGGACATTTGTACCAAATTAGTCAAGCAGGTTCATGCTCTGGAGAAAGATCTGGCACAGACCAAAGAACAACATGCCACAGAGCTGAATCAATTAAAGGCTGAGATTCAAAGATTGCAGAATGAAGTTGAGAATCTCAAGAAGAAAAGATCTGCTAAAGTTGTGTTATCTTCATCATCTTCACCTCAGGATGAGTTTTCTGCAAGTTCTACTAAAGTTTTGGGAGATTCTTCCAAACAGGGGAGGAAAACAGATGCAGAGCTTAAGGGGAGGAGTAAAAATTTTGAAAAAGAATTTGCTGAGCTCACTGATTCTGATAATGCTCAAGCAAAAGATGATGTAGCTGAGACTGAGGGGAGGAAATTGGATTTTGAAGATTTGGATGCTGATGCTGGTTTTAATTTTGATGATTTAGTTGGAACTGCTCAACCAATTTCCACTGAAGCAGAACAAGTTCCCACTGATCAACCAATTACCACTGCAAGTGAAAAAGTTCCCACTGCTACTCAAGAAATTACCACTGCAGAGGAAGAAGCTGCCAGAATAAGATCAGTCAAAGGAAAAGCTATTATGACTGGTTCAGAACAAGAGCTTACAAGAAAGATTTCTAAGAAAGAACAAGCTCAAATTAATTTTTATGCAAGATTGGCAGAGCAACAGCAAGCAGAGAATGAAAGAAAAAGAAAGCTAGAGGAAGATGAAGTTGCTAGTTTTATGGAAGCAAAGAGGTTGGATAAACTTGAAGCTGTTATGGCAGAACCAATTTCAAGTGTCTCACCAACTGTCATACATGAGAAACCTCCATTATTCACTTATGTGCCTACAGAAGAAGAGATTGACTATTTGATTAACAATGATCAAATAATCAGAAAGAAGGCCATTGAACTTATTGCAAATACAACCTTGAATGAAGACCAAAAGTCTGCTCAACTTAAAGATTTCATTCTAATGAAGAATCAGCAGGCTCTTGATGAAATCATTGGGGATGTTAGAAAAGGTCAAAAGAAGCCAAGAAAACTTAGAAAGGCACAGATCATTGCTGAGATGAAGACTTTTTGTTTCCATGTTGGTAATATGAAGATGGGTCAATTCAAAGGAATGTCACATGATCAAATTGAAGGTATTTACTACAGAATCAAAAGACAAGATAGTAAATTCATTCCAATGGATCAAGAACCTATAGTTATGAAGACAAAAAGGTCTGGAGTGAGTCTTGGATCAAAAGATGCAAAGAAGTTGAAGACTCAAGAATCATCTCAAGCAGAAAAGGGTCCTAGCAAGTTGACAGAAGAGAAGGTTACAAACATGTTGTTCATAGAGACTGATGTACTTAATATAGAACCTCTACAAGCAAAATATCCAGTTGTTGGTTGGGAGATCTTTTCTGATAGTTTTGGTGTAGCTTGGAAGATCATCAAAACTGGAAGTGTCACAAGTATTTGCAGAGATTTTGAAGACATTGTTAGATCTTGTGATAGAGAAGACTTGGATACTTTGTGGAGGATTGTTCAAGATCAGTTTAAAAAGGATGAACTTGTTGATGTCAAGGCTAAGGAGTTATGGGTTCACTTCAGAAGATTATATGAACCTGACCCAAGTGATAGATATTGGAGATTTGAAGCTCATGATCAAAGAACCTTGTGGAAATTCTATGATTCAAGTCCTGTGCATCATGTTTCTACTCAAGATGGAGTTGATGTCTTTATGCTGGTTGAGAAAGAATATCCATTGAGAGCTGGAGTTTTGGATGTGATGAGAACTATGAAGCTTAGGTGCTGGGAAAGAACTGAAGTCATAGAAGATTTGCTACAAAGGATTTATGATCAAAGTGTGAGAGCTGATAAAGAGTTAAGAAGAAGAAGATAAGTGTTTGGAAAAATTCCCATATCCTCATGTTTACTGAATACTTGAAGAAACTTATTGATTTATGTATTAATCATAAGTTAGGGGAGGATTGTTGGGAATTATACTAACAGTTACCACGGCTAAGTGAAGATGTTACAACTGCAGAAGATTGTACTTGCAGTGGAAACTCATTACCACTGCAAGGACATATATTACCACTGCTTATTAGATAACTGTTAGGAAACGTGTTTAGATAAATATAGAATAGATCTTGTGTATATCTTATTCTATTAGCTTTATACTTATCTTGTAGAAGAGGACTCCTTGTGCTATAAAAGGAGATCCTAGGTTAAAGGTTTGATATACGTTTCTAGAGCTTCAAGGTGTAACCCTAGTGATATCAAGATCACTCATATTATTATCATTAATAATATTGGAGCTAATAGTTTGTTTACATACATTGTTCTTATTCATAAACAACTGTCTTACTCACAATCAAACTTCTAAGTGTTACTAAGTAGATTTCGCATACTGATGCGTAGGGATTGCACCAGGCTTTACCTCTCGAGGGATCTCGAGAAGCTTACAACCCCCACCAGGCAGTGTACCTGATCGTTGTAGTATAGTATAGTGACAAGTACCGGGGGATTGATCGTTCAGCTAGGAATAGTGTCGCTAGGATTAGAAAACCTAAATACTCGTTCTAGAGATGATGGATGATTATTTTTGTATTTTTATATTTTTTAGAAAGCAAGTAAAAATCTCGGGTTTGAAGGATTTGGGCGGAATTAGTTGCTAGTCAACTAACCCAATACTAAAGATGCAATCAAAATAAAATACTAGAAATGAAAATAAACTAAATTAAACTAAGCTTGTGAGCAATAAGTGGAGAAATTGTGTTTACTTAGATTTCACTAATCCCTAGATATCTTTTACACGTTAATTACTTGTTATAGTTGCGTGGATGACGGATTGTATTCCTTAATACCATTCATGGGGTGGCGCACTTAATTCCCCAATCCTATGAGTGCCTACTTCACTCCTATGTCGAGCCGGCTAAGAAGCTCCTAACATGGGATCATTAGAATTTACTCATACATTAAATACAACCAATAAAACCTAGTGCACGTCAGTTCATGTTTCCTAAGACATTCAAGCATGTTACCATTTGGAGATCTGCCAGTTTTCTTAAGCCTAACATCGAAATCATTCATCCAATACAACCATAAACAAGTAATCAACACATAATCAACATCTAGGTTTAATTAGATCTAAGCAAACACAAGATAGATCTAGCCTAGCATGGTGGAATTAAGACAAGCACAAGATATAGACAACCAACACATAGACATATTGATTGAATTAGAAGAACACTTATCTCAATTACACATGAAAGGGTTCAAGGGCTGAAAACCCTTGAAAAACCTGTAAAATTTGTAATAGGTTCGGCCTTAGGGTTTCTCCAAACTTCTCCCCTTTTTATGAATGAAAATTAGAAAACTATATATAGAAAACTGAGGCTGACGGCGTCAAGACCAAATAGGCGACGCCGTCATCTCGCCGCCAAAATACTTCTCGGACTGCCTTGATCTACATCTGACGCCGTCATGTGTTATGGTTTTCCAGCCCGTCACGTATTTAACTCTTGACTCTCTTCCTTGTGATGCCTTCATTTCTGTACTGGGTCGTCATGAAATTTACTCTTGACGCCGTCAGGATGGTACTCTTGACGCCGTCACCTACTGTTCTCAGCTTGGAAAATTAAGACTTTGGCGTTTTCTTCACTTTTATGCTCCAAAAACGTACGAATTGCTTCCTTTTCCAGATTTCACTCCCAAAGTACTTAAAATCACAAAAGGAACGATTTAGGGCAATATTTGATCAAATAAATTCAATTCCGTGCTTAAATGACCCCCTAAAAGTGGTTCATTTTTTGCCTCATCATATACCCTTACACTTGAGATTGGCTTGTCCTCAAGCAAATGCGCTTTTATTCTAGTCAAAATACAATTTAGGGGTCATTTAACACTAATATAAAAGTAATTACAACAAATAATCGTTCCACTAAAGACCAATAGACAAGCACGGAGGTCATATACTAGCACCTCACAAATAGTGTTTAGATACTCACATCTCTCGGGTGTAATAAAGTATAAATTACAATATGGAAACGGAAGATATCTCTCACTACCTGTCATAGCAAAATAGATTACCATAGGCTTGGGAAAGGATCAAACCTCCATCACATGGCGTAAGCACCTAGGATAAACTATCAAAGAGGTCTTTTAAAGGGTTGTAACGTTAGGTGTAGGGATATGAAATACACGGTTTTGTTGGATAAAGGAAGTTTTTACTGGTGGCGAGTTAACAATCTTGGTTAATTACATGTACAATATGGCGTTGCTAAGCCAAGACTAGACTCGACTTAAGCTAATAAATGAAAAATAACAAAAATATAAAATGAACATAGAATGAAAAGGGTTGGTAGTCCGTATGTTTTTTTTTCTTTTTCTATTTTTTTTTCTTTTCTTTTTCTTGTTTTTTCGATTTTTTTTTTCATACACTCTTACCCTACCATCCAAAATAATACATCATAGGGAATGAACATTCCCCTTACACTTGAATCTTTACATACTTTACAATAAACTACTCTAATGACTCGAATTAAGAAAATAAAAACACTTGGAGTACTTTTAAGATTAACGTACATATGGGGGTAATATATGATGTTCTTCCCCATTACTCCATAAAATAAGTACTTTACCCATGAGTCCCAATCGTCCCAAAACAATATGTACAAGGATATGACTCGACTTAGCAACCATGTAATCAATTAGATAATTAACTTAGGGTTTAACAAATAACAATAATGCACTATAGATGAGTGCATACACGGAAGGCTAAGGCGATTTGGGTGTACATTTAAGTGGGGTGTAACAAATTCTTCCTTTAAGTAAGATGCTTAAAGTTAGAAATGAAAAGATAGGCTCGGAGGGGTGTACTAGGGGTTTCGTGTACTAAAAATGAGTACAACGCTAAGGTGTGGGAAAAATTAGTTGACTTAACTAGCCAAGTAATATGACTTAAATGGTCAAGTAATTATGATACGGGTTTAACACAAGGGTGATCCTAATGCCTCTTATCATGTAGTAAATCCTACTACACGAATGTAGTCTCACTAGCGGTCTCGGGATGCATCACTAACGCAAGTTCTAGAATCTAAATGCTACCGGTACACTCATAAGCACTAATAATAAATGCTTTTCCTATCAAATCTAAAGGCGAACCTCATATATTTGGGTGGAAAATTTTTCTGAATATACGGTTATGTGCTAGTCATACAATCTCCTATCCATGAGACGCTTGCTATGGCTAAAGTTTCACTCCTAAATGTTGTAAAAAAAATTAAATTTGGCGCTAAAATTGCACTAACAAGTGTTTCTCATAGTTTTATTACACATCTACTATCAAACAAAACAAACTCAAGCGAAAGTGTATTTGTAAGGTATCATCATTTTACCCTCCCCTTACACTTAAGATGAACATTGTCCCCAATGTTCAAGTAAAGAATGTAAAAGTGAAATAAGTAAACAGAATGAAATCAAATACTCCCCTGATTCGCTCGGTATGGATAATAAGGTGGCCAGGTTAAATCTTCCTCCAAGAAAATGAACAATCAAAGCTTCCCTTCCAGAATATAAATCATCTTCTTGTCATACATAACCTGTAAATCCTGAGAAAACAAACAAAGCAACCTCGCATAAAATCGGCGGCAATCTATATAAGTTACTAAATCCTAGAAAACAAAGTAAGATATAATGCTTGTGGAATGAAGTTTGCAGATTTCCTGGAGATTATAAAACTTAATAATTCACAAAAACTTTAAAACTCCGTTAGAAAAACAAAACTGGTAAAATTTCCAGATTTTTACACGTGACGCCGTCAAGAGTAATCTCGTGACGCCGTCAGAAGTGACCTGCAAAAATTCTTATGTTAAGTTTCTGGAAAATTTCTGGAAAAACTTGGTCCTACTTCCTGGAAAATCCTGCAAAACTTCATTATGACTCAGTACAAGCATTTGACTCTAACAAATACGAATATACATGTTCACTTAATATTGTGGAGAATCATGATCGGTTTGTTTCTTAAAAACATATTTGGGGTTTCCCCTTACACTTATCTTTTGTGAAAATACTTTTAGGTGGAGTTAAGACTAGGCCAAAACAACAAAGTAAAGTATTTCCACTTTTTAGTTTAGAAACATGATCTACCAACAATAAAAATAAAGCATGCATACGGAAGCAAATAACAAATAAACAAAATAAAATCACACAAAGCATGGGTTGCCTCCCAAGAAGCGCTTTTCTTTATTTACAAGTCTTGTAGCTAGACTCAAGGTCATGGGTTAATACGTGACCTCATCATTGGTTTCACTCTCTAGGTCGTCTTCTAAACCAGTTTTGTATTCCGGACCTAGTTGCAAGCATTTTTTGTAGAAACCAAGCATCCTATTCTTCACATACTCTACTCCTCTACGTCTATCTTCATCATTCCTATAATAAGCCGCTTGCTTGTGTTCCTTTTCTAAATTAGAGAGGAGGCGTTATTGCTCAATCTTGTAGGGCATTTGGTAGGCAACCTCATCATTCTCTTCCTTGAATCTAACTATCCCTAGAGTCGGATCACAACTCATCCTAGTGGCCTCAACAAATGGTTTTCCAAATATTATTTGGCTTAGGCAAGCATCTATCACCGGGCGAGTGTCTTCTACTATCATAAAATCGATCTCATAAGTGAGATTGCCTATAATCACATGTAATCCCTTCACTCTTCCTACAAAATTACTTATCAGATTCTTATTGGGCATCATCCTAAAATCAAGTTGTTTTTTCATCACCCAATTGTAATAAGTCCTAGTCATGATGTTTACAGGAGATCTAGGATCGATGTAAGCTTTCCAGATATGCATATGCCCGATGTTGCATGGTATGTTAATGTTAGAGGGGTCTCCCATTTTGATAAGGGGTGTGCCGAGGATATATGGTCTCTCGGGACTATCGAATAAATCCTTATGGTATTCCCGTTCTTCCTTGGTGGGCGTCTTATCAAAGTACTTTTCTATAGTTTCTACTCCCTCTAACCCCTTTTCCTTATTAACCTCAACTCCCCTACTCTCATCCCTAGTTTCGGTTTCTACTCCAACTTCATCCTTGTCACTTTCTTCTATCTCCTTATCTATTGGCTTAATGGTGACAACACTGACAAAGTGGACATGTTTAGATGATGAGGGGTCCTTAATTTGGATTCCGTTATTGGTGTCCCTAGTGTCCTTCCTAGGTGTAGTTAACGCTTGGTTGTTGAGGGCTTTCAACAAGTTGTCAATCTTGTTGGTCATCTCCGTTTGTTGTTGGTTGAATTTGGTTTCAAACCTAGCTATGCGAGCTTCTTGAGATTCCATGAACTTTGACATCAATCCTTCAAGATTGTTGGTACTACCATAGTTGTTAGAAGGATTGTTGTTGAAAGTACGGTTGGAGGGTGGACCGTTTGGTTGGTAACGATTAGGCGGATTGGAAGAATTGGGTTGATTTTGTTTCCACCTAAGGTTTGGGTGATTTTTCCAAGAGGGGTTGTATGAATCAACGTAAGGGTTTGGCTCGGGTTTGAAAGTGTACCACTTATCTCCCGCTTCGTCGGTACGCGTGGATGCGTAGTCCGCAAAAGCTATTCCGGGGAGTTCCACACAATCACGAGTGTCATGGAGACCACTACATAATTCGCATGAAGAAGTGATCTTGTTCACTTGGCTTGAAGGCTTAGGAGCTTCGTAGGATTTCATGAGAAACTTGACTTGGTCCTCAAGTTCCATGATCCTACGGTCGGGAGTGCTAGAGTTGTTCGAAGGCAAAGATATTGCCTTGACCGTTTTGTTCAAATCACGGGGATCATTCCAACTTTTGTTGTCATAGAGAGCAAGATCTTCTATGAGTTCCCATGATTGTTCCGCACTTAGATCAGGTAGCTTACCACCGGCCGATTGGTCAATGGCTCGCCTCGTGGAGAGATCGATATGGTCATAAAAGATTTGGACTTGGAGCCAAAGATCTATGCCATGATGAGGGACTTTTTGGAGTAAGTCCTTGAAACGAGTCCATGCTTCATAAAGAGATTCATTTTGACGTTGTTGGAACATCAAGATGTCATTTCTAAGCTTAGTAGTTCTCCCCGGTGGGAAAATTTGAGCAAGGAAACGAGTGGTGAGATCATCCCATGTGGTGATGGATCCCGCGGGTAAACGCTCAAGCCATTGACTAGCTTGATCCCGTAGAGAGAATTGGAATAGGCGTAATCGAGTTGTCTCTCTAGTTTCAACATCTAGGTCTATGGAGTCTATGATTTTAATGAAGTCTTAAGATGTTGGTTTGGATCTTCGGAACGAAGTCCATGGAATGCACATCCGCTTTGCACTAACCGGATGGTGTCGGATCGCAAGGGGGTCACATTGGCACCGGTGAGCTCAATGGTGTTTCGGTAGCCTTGGTGGCTAGGTCGGGAATACTCTCCTAAGGTTCGGGGCCTAAGAGGTTCTAGTGGTGGGTTTTGTTGTGGTGGGATGACGGGTTCAAAGATGTTCCCATCGTCCATGATGTCGGGTGGTGAAAAGTTACGAACAAAAACACAAAGAAATAAGATAGACTAAAGAAAACCTAAAAATAAAAATAAAATCTTACTAGAAAGGAATCTAGCAAGTAGACCTAATAAAAAGAGATTCTAACCTAGACAATAACTATTCCCCGGGCTGCGGCGCCAAAAACTTGATGCGTAGGGATTGCACCAGGCTTTACCTCTCGAGGGATCTCGAGAAGCTTACAACCCCCACCAGGCAGTGTACCTGATCGTTGTAGTATAGTATAGTGACAAGTATCGGGGGATTGATCGTTCAGCTAGGAATAGTGTCGCTAGGATTAGAAAACCTAAATACTCGTTCTAGAGATGATGGATGATTATTTTTGTATTTTTATATTTTTTAGAAAGCAAGTAAAAATCTCGGGTTTGAAGGATTTGGGCGGAATTAGTTGCTAGTCAACTAACCCAATACTAAAGATGCAATCAAAATAAAATACTAGAAATGAAAATAAACTAAATTAAACTAAGGTTGTGAGCAATAAGTGGAGAAATTGTGTTTACTTAGATTTCACTACTCCCTAGATATCTTTTACACGTTAATTACTTGTTATAGTTGCGTGGATGACGGATTGTATTCCTTAATACCATTCATGGGGTGGCGCACTTAATTCCCCAATCCTATGAGTGCCTACTTCACTCCTATGTCGAGCCGGCTAAGAAGCTCCTAACATGGGATCATTAGAATTTACTCATGCATTACATACAACCAATAAAACCTAGTGCACGTCAGTTCATGTTTCCTAAGACGTTCAAGCATGTTACCATTTGGAGATCTGCCAGTTTTCTTAAGCCTAACATCGAAATCATTCATCCAATACAACCATAAACAAGTAATCAACACATAATCAACATCTAGGTTTCATTAGATCTAATCAAACACAAGATAGATCTAGCCTATCATGGTGGAATTAAGACAAGCACAAGATATAGACAACCAACACATAGACATATTGATTGAATTAGAAGAACACTTATCTCAATTACACATGAAAGGGTTCAAGGGCTGAAAATCCTTGAAAAACCTGTAAAATTTGTAATAGGTTCAGCCTTAGGGTTTCTCCAAACTTCTCCCCTTTTTATGAATGAAAATTAGAAAACTATATATATAAAACTGAGGCTGACGGCATCAAGACCAAATAGGTGACGCCGTCATCTCGCCGCCAAAATACTTCTCGGACTGCCTTGATCTATATCTGACGCCGTCATGTGTTATGGTTTTCCAGGTCGTCACGTATTTAACTCTTGATGCTCTTCCTTGTGACGCCTTCATTTCTGTACTGGGTCGTCACGAAATTTACTCTTGACGCCGTCAGGATGGTACTCTTGACGCCGTCACCTACTGTTCTCAGCTTGGAAAATTAAGACTTTGGCGTTTTCTTCACTTTTATGCTCCAAACACGTCCGAATTGCTTCCTTTTCCAGATTTCACTCCCAAAGTACCTAAAATCACAAAAGGAACGATTTAGGGCAATATTTGATCAAATAAATTCAATTTCGGGCTTAAATGACCCCCTAAAAGTGGTTCATTTTTCGCCTCCTCACATACTTAGTGATATAACTCAAAGTATCAATCTAACACAAGTTCAAGGTGTTTAGATCCATTATATATGATGACGATGATGACAGTGATGATGATGAAGATAACATTGTTATTATTCAAAAAGATTCATCAGATTCATCAGTTGTAATTCCTTCCATTGAAAATCAGGGAGAAAATAATGTGACAAAGTCACTAGCCGTTGATCAAATGGAACTTGAAGATTCCATAACTGCTAGTACTTCTAAACTCCCTCAGTCTGTTGTTATCACGCCCGAGGTTCCCATTCACTCTCTGAGCATGGGGGACGAGCATCTTGACACTGTTCCTAAAAAGGAATCGGACGAATTCATAAAGTCTAGTGTTGAGAACCTTGTCCCAATCCCGAGAGAGTCACAGGGAACTTTTGACCATGTGTGTGATTTACCTTCCCCTCTTGAGTGTTCAAACGATCATTTTGAGAGTTTCTCAGATTTTAATGATGATTGTACTTCTCATGGAGACATTGAGTATATTGAGGCATCACTCCCACAGTCTGATGCTGAACCTCTTCTTGAGGAGTTCGCCGATGAACTTACTCACATCAATCCACTTTCGTCGGAAAGTGATGATGGTCTCCTCGATTTCGAAGCCGATCTAGGAGAAATTGAAAGTCTCCTATATCATGATCCGTCACTCAGTTCTTATCCTAACAGTCCAATAGAGAATGATAATCATTTTGTTCCTGAAACATTCAATACTACTCTCACTAATCCTCTATTTGAATTCGAATCTGAATTCACTTTGATTTCTGATAATCCACTCTTTGATATTCAGAATGAGGATTGTGATGAGTCTATTCCGGAACATGAATTCGCAGATTCTCATCTTGTGAATAATTCTCTTTATGAGGAGTTCTCCGGTGAACTCACTCATCATATCATGACTCCTCCGGAGTTTGATAGCCCGGGGGGAGATGCACTCAATCATGAGAATTTGCAAATTCCCACCCACCCTCCCGGGATGTTTTTGAGCTTAACCCTTGAAATCCAAATTCAGGCTAATGAGCCTGCTCTCGAGGAAGAAAATCTTATCATGATTTTCATCATGGTTTTCTTCCTTTTCTTCACCTACAGGGTGACTTCTCTTGTTCTTCACTCCTTCGGGAATGAGGATACCATCTTTGATCCCAGCATTTTCATTTACCATTATCTAGAGCCGGGTACTTATCTCGTCGGTGTGGAACTTTCACGTGCTTCAAATGTTTGTCCAAACATCTTGAATGAAAGTCCGATGGAGATTCCTTCTTCCACATCATGTTTCCCCAAGAACCAATGAATTCGGGGCCGAGTCAAGCTAGCGACTCGGTAAACAAAAACAGTAGCATGCTTATAGGGTTTTCACCCTAAGTGTGGGGGAATTACCCCTACTATGGTTACAAATAAAGTGAAAAAATGGTGTTTTCCACATTTAGCTTGTAATGTTGCCCTTTTACGTTCAAAGAGTCGGCATAATAGCTGGGACTTTGAATATTGAGGACAATATTCATTCTAAGTGTGGGGGTATTTCGCTATTCTGGCGAATTTTATCACATTTTACCTTATAGTACCCCCGTTTTTGGCAAAAATTTTAAAAAATTTTCACTTGAGTTCAAAATTTTTTGTGGTTATCAGTCCGCCATGTCTAAACGACAAAAGGATTGGCTAATCCAGGAGCAAACGGCTCTTGGTAAAGATATATCAAATCCGTTGATGGCCTGCAATTTGCCCAAAATTGTATGGTATATCAACTCGCCATATCCAAAAAAGTGAATGAGTTGGCTAGCCCGCAAGATTATGGCTTGTGGTAAAGGCAGTGGAAAAACCATAATTGGTAATCAGCTCACCAAGATGTTGACTATTCCATCAAGAGTTGGCTAGTCCAGAAGCAAACGGCTTTTGGTAAAGACAAATCAAATCCGTTGACAGTTGGTGGTTTGCTCAAAATCACATGGTTATCAGGTGGACCATAGTTCTTACTTGAATCGATACATCTGGCTACTCCAGAAGTGATGGCTTTTGGTAAAGAGTTTCAAATCCATTAATTTTTCTCAAAAGATTGCTAGGGACTAGCAATAGTTTAGTGTGGGGGATTGATGAGTGTGTAAATACTCATCATTTTTATCGTATCTGAATTGCCAAAACATCCAAAAACACTCAGAAATGCATCAAAATACAGAAATTATCCCGAAAGTGTGTTTTATATGTTTTAGATGCAAAATGTTTAAAAACAAATGAAAAACGAACAAAGTTTGCATAATTGGCAGTTTCAGTCCCTCAAGTTTCATAAATTGACAAAACTAGTCCCTGAAGGTTTAAAATGAAAGAAAAGTCAACCCAAGTCCTTTGGAATTCAAAAGTTGTCAAAATAAGACTTTTGGTGAAAAGTTTGAGAAAATTACACATTTGGCCCCTCTACTTTGGCAAACTGACAAATTTAGTCCTTCAAGTTTCAAAAGTGTCAGTTTTGGTCCCCAGGAAATAACTTTTGGATAAAAAGTCAATTTTGGACCTTGGGAAGTCACAAACAGTCCTTGGGTAAAAAGTTTTGGAAATTACAATTCTGGTCCCTTAACTTTCCAAATTGGCAGAAAATACCCTTGGAATTTTTAAATTGGAAAATAACATTTTTGGTCCTTTGGTTATTGAGATATGGCAAGTCTGGTCCTTCAATTATCTTGGAAAAAGTTACAAACCAGACCCCTAAACTTTCAGTGAATTACATTTTTGGTCCTTGTGAATTTTACACTAAATACCAAACGGATCCTAAGTTATACTAACCCAAAACAAAACCAACCCCAAAAATAATAAACACAACACCCCATCACCCAATCCAGCCCACCAAACCCTTATACCTCCTCAGCCCATTTCCCCCTAGCCCAAAAACCTTTACACCCCGTTTTTTATTATCCCCAAAGTCAAACCCTGGTTTGACTCCACCTCACCCCCAAACACACACCCGTGAACCCTCCCCCTGCTCCAAAGCCTGCTACCACTCCAACACCATCATCACCCCCTACACTCCACCTCCACCCTACACTTGCTTTCCTCCATTAAACAACAAAACCCACCCCCTGCCAATGAACTATCTGCCAAATGGTTATAAAACCATTTTCCTGCCAATTGCAATTTCCAGGGTCAGGATTAATTGGAGCCATCCAATGGCCTAAATGAGGCATGGGAAGAAGCCAAAGAAGTGAAGAAACCCTAAAAAGGTCAATATAAAAGGAAGAAGAAAGTGGAGAGACCAGGCAGTAGTTGTAGTAGATTTTAGTTGTTTAAATAGATTTAAGTGTGATTTAGTTTTAATAATTAGTGTAATCTGTATTGTTTTTCAGTTTCAATTTCACTTGTGTACTCTTAAAAATTCAGTTTAAGGAAATTTCTAGTGTTATTTCATTTTGGTTGTCAAAATTGTTTATCAGTAATATTGAATTGCAAACTTTTAGTTTACTTGTTGTTAATGTTTGCTTCCTATTTGCTTATGCTACCTTAGGTTGATTACAGTTTGTGCAAGCATCTCCTTTTAAGTTCTGGTTTTAAAAAGATCACTTCTAGTGCATAATTCTAGGCAATCCTTGGTTAAGGACTGTTTTGTACAGGCTTGTGTGTGTAAGTTAAAGCTTTGCCCTGTCCATTTGTTTTCCCTAAGTCAGTGTGTAATAGCTTAATGTGTAGTATAACAGTTAATGGTAGCAGTTATCATTAGAACCTAAGATTTGGCAAATTACTTCACTATCACTGTTTCATTAGTTAGAGTTAGGAAAAATAGTTTAAGCCTTTTAAATGCTCAATTTAGTTTCACTCAGTGCATATTGGATTGTTCAACTTTGTGGTATTGGTAGTTGACCTAAAGTGGGTCAAAATCAATCAAAACCTACCCATGTGCAGCCCTGCACAGCAGTCCCATACCCTTTCACTCCACTATTTTTTATTTATTACTCACTAGGTATTTAGGTCTAGAAATTAGTTTAGAGCTTATCCCCCAGCTTGTTTACAAGCTACTATTTTTATTTTATTTTCTGTAATTTTTTCTGTCAGCTTATTTGGTCTTAAAGTAGCTTGTTTGACCCAACTTGTACCCTGCACCCAACCTTTGCAGTCTTGACCCACTTTTCTCACATCCCTATCTAACTCATCCCTAGAGCTTACGGCTTGATTCTTAGTGATTCAGGTTGCCTGCTAGGATGACTTGCTAGGTCCATAAGTGTTTGGGATTGAATTGCTTGCTAGTTCACTTATATTTGCTGTCATTTTACTGCTGCTTCTGCTACTTTTAATTTTTGTTAATTCAAGGTCTGAGCATGTTTTGATCTTAATACTGCTTCTTGCTAGCTTCTATGTGTTTGGATTTATGGTTAGCTTGTTGTTTTATGATTGTGTTTAGCTTGTGATATCTTTGTTTGAGCTTGAATTAGCATCCTTTGTTGCCAACTCTGCCCTGCACCACTTTTTTTCATTCTGACTCAGTTCTGCACCAAGGGTTTAGTTTGTATAATCTTTGTTGATCTCTGATTTTGGCTTGTTGATTTCCATTAATTGTTGATTATGGTTCCCTGAGTCAGTATCTATTTGTATCTACCTGTGATTTGCACTCTTGAGCTCATTTGGCACATTGCCATTTGACCTGTGCACACTGAATCTAATCAGTGTTTGGCACCATCTTCTCAGGGCTATAAGTTGCTCCACTCACTGGCTTCTTCTGAGCTTGTAGGCTTTTTGGGAAGCCTACTGAGTGGACTTGTTGATTCCACCCTCCATTTGGGCTCACAAGCTTATCAGACAAGCTTATTCTAGGCCTGCAATTGCCACTAGGGCCTGGTTTGTGTGCAGTTAGTTTTGGAATTGCTTATCTGCTGTTTACAGCTTTTAATGAGTTTCTTTTGTATGATTTAGCTTGTGTCCATTGCACTTAACTTGTTAGAATCTTGTTTTACCTCTAAGTTCTCATTATGTAGCTTTTTAAACAGTTTTTCAAATCAATTTAGACTCAAAAAAGCTCACTGCTGAGCTCATCAGTTTGCACATAGCTCATTTTTAAATTCTAGAAAGTTTGTTTTTGCAAAAGTCTTTTATTTTCAGTGTTCAAATAGTTTGGTGAAAGAAAAAATCAAAAATATAATATTAGTGATAGCTCCTATTTAATAGGATTTATTTTTTAAATTTTCTTTTAGCTTATTAATATGCACTTTTTCATTTTTATAATTTTCTTAGATTTCTTTTATGTTAAAGTAATTGTAGGAATTTTTTCATATTTTTATCCTTTCAATTAGTATTAATTATAATTAATAATAGTTTAATAATAATTAAGTAATATTAGTTAATTAAATAGGTTTATTAATTTTTATTTAACAACAGTACTTTTTTATATTTTTCCTAGGTTTTATATATCATAAAATAATTTTAGGAAATTTTTCATAATTTTCACTATTCATTTTCTATTTTTCTTAATTTTAATTAGTTTAAAGTAATTAACAAATAGTAATTAATTAATAATAAATAGAGAAAAAAGTAAGAAAAATATATTTTTAGTTTTAAAATTACTTTTATATTATTTTAGAATTTTTAGAATTAAATTTTCATTTTTCTAGCTTAATTTCATAATTCGTGTAATTTAAATATTATTAATTAGTTATTAAATAGTAATTAATTAAATAGTGTAAAAATTAATTTTAATTTTCTAAAAATTTTCTTTTATCATTAGGATTCTAAAAATGTAATTTTCATATTCGTAGGTATTTTATTTCACAAAAACTCGCGTTTTATTTCGTACGCTAACGTAAATTTAAATCAAACGAACGCGTTTTAGACTTATCTCACGTTTTTAGTATATCTGATCATCAGTAAATGTTAATATAGTGTTTCTAAGTTATTTTCATTCCTCATCTCGTAGTGTAATCATTCACAGCCCCTTTCTGTCCAAATTCACCCGATCACAAACCCGTTTTGATTACCATCACACCTCGTCGGGACATAACGACCCGAGGAAACCCTATACTTCCACGGAGCATTGAGCCTAAGGAGTTTGACTATATTGACCACATCCGTGGTTGACTTTAGTTGACTGCTTTTGCACCAATCAATAGAAATCGGCTAAAGGGCATAGGAAATGAGAAGGATATCTTTTGTAAGTTAAACCAAGCATGTGTATGATGAAAGTAGAAACATGGGTTTTCAAGATTGAAAAGAGCGTGTTTTGCCTAACCACATTAGGGTGGCCGGTTATGAATTATGGGGGGGGGGGGGGGGGGGGGTTATTTCAAATTCGATAAATAGATGTGTGTATGTATGTATCATATGGTGTAATAAATGTGACGTAGTTATTTCATGCATACAAATAACAAAAACACGAAAGGTAAACATTTTATGCGAAATTTGTGAAATAAAATGCATAGACATATAAAACATGCTTGAAAAGCTATATAGTACATATCTAAGGTAGAAAAAACTTTATTTGATGCCGGTTTACGTTTAAAATTGTTTTTCGGTTTACGCGATTTGACTTAACGGTTACACATAAAAGTCAAAATTTTAAATATCAAAAGTGAATAGTTTTGAGTTTGAGGTTGAGTAAGGACCTAAAAAAATGTGGGTTGTTATAGTCTATCCCCGTTAAGAGAATTGTGTCCCGAAATTTAGGTAGTTCTACTCTTGGGTACGTCTATCCTCAAAAAGGTGTGGGTACTTAAGTTTCATCTGGTCCTCTCGTTCCCAGGTAAATTCAGATTCTCGCTTTGAGTTCCATCGAACCTTGATGATAGGAATCTTGTTGCGTTTCAAAAAATTTCCCTGATGTTTATAAGTAGTTATCAATAGAAGAAGATACCCAATGAGTACAACATAGGAAAAAATATAATCTATTAGTACTATGTCACTATAAAGCATCTTAACAAATTCACTATTCCTGTGACATTAAGTAATCATATATCGTGACTTAAAGGCTATTGTAAACTTAAAGCACAATCTTTGTAAACCAAAAGATGATTAAATTGCATTTTTGGGTCTTGTGGTTTAGCCAAATTGCATGTTTTGGTCCCTATCATTTCAAAAGTATAGCAGTAGTCCCCATTTTGAACTTTGGATTGCAAATTCAGTCCTTAGTCGATGTAAAATGACCAAGTACCCTAAGAGGAAAGGAAGAAGACAAGGGTAATTTGGTCATTTCACATTGACTTACACTGTATTCTCAAGTTGAGTAAAAGGGAGAAAGGAAAGTGAAAGTGATAAAAGTTGGGTTCTCCAGTTTTTCTTTGGAAGTAAAGTAAGTGAAAGTAAGTGAAAGTGTTAAGATTTTAGCTATAAAACTTTCACCCCATTTTTTAGGTGAAAGTGACTTTACTTCCTATTTCTTTCACTTTCTTCATTTTTTTCCTTTCTTAAGAACGCAACGTTAAGGACTGAATTTGCAATCCAAAGTTCAAAATGAGGACTACCACTGCACTTTCAAAAGGATAAGGACCAAACATGCAATTTGACTAAACCACATGGACCAAAATTGCAATTTACTCCCAAAAGATAGAAACTAGTCAAAGTAAATGTTTAGTTTTCATAGCAAAGTGGTCTCGTGCAAGTTTGAAAGTTTACAAGCCAATATCTTCGGTTCTCTGTACTTTTGGTATACTTGAACCAAACAAAACTGATTTCGCATATACTTATTTACTTTGTAAGTTTCTAGCAGAATCGTCATAACAATTGATTACATTATTGCAAATATATATAATATATGGATGTTAAATCACTACAGAAATGAAAATAGATTTTTTTTTATTGCAAATTAATGGCTACTGGTTTTGTCAACAAGTTGCAATGTCTTGCATCTTCTAAAATTGTTTCACAATATCGGTATTAATTTTAGGTTAACAAACCATTAATAGTTCAATCCTCACCTATGCATGCTCTTTCAATGTTTTTGTTTAAGAAAAAATTACTTTAATCAACAATCTTCGATTAATGATTAGTCTAAAGCAAGCAAATCGAACTGCAGTTGAAAAGTTTGGTTCGGTCTAACGACCTTAAAATTCAGACCGGTTAAGATATAAATAAACAAGATGAAAACATTGGATGTTGTCGAAGATACTACATTTATAATTATTTCGGAAAGGGGAACCAACACTTTCGGTATGAATAGAATTTTGAGTTTTTTGTGATTTTTAGAAGATTAATGAAAAAAGACGGTGGTTTGTGGTGATGTTTGAAGATGAAGATGTAAAAAGTAAAAAAGAAAAAAAGAAACAATTTTAATATGGGATAATTACCAAAATAGATCGTTGACTTTTTGACTAGTCACTTTTTAGACTTTCAAATTTCACTTTCCAAAATTAGACTTGGGCAACTTAAAAATTGAGCAACTCAATATAAACGCGACACGTGTCCTTAAAATTTTTTAGTCAAGTACAACAATTGTAAGTGTGTGTAAGGTATGTGTAAGGTATTTCGTATAGGGCAACTAGTACTTTTCGGGCAACCGTATTTGGGCAACTATACATATTTTGTCTTTTAGCAAAAAGTGAAATTGTATAAAATAATAATATAGTACATTTGGCAACTTGTACTTCGGGGCAACTTTTACAAATTATTTTTGGGCAACTTAATTGGGTAAATATATAACCAGACACACACACAACCCATTCCTCTACCACCACCTCTACCACCTCTACCACCGCTCCCACCATCAAATTACATGAGTAGGTTCATTCTCTCCGTCTTCCAAATAAAACCCTAACTGTTACTATTAAACAATAAAGAACCCGTAACATTTCACAAACGTTTCTATATGGCTAAAGGCAATGATTTCTATACAGTGAAAATTAGTATCAGGTCATCGGTTAGGTTGTTGCAAGATATTAATGCGAAGTTGAAGTCCAATCCAAAGCGTTACTTGTTGTTTAGAAGTACTGTTTTTGGTCCTTGGTTGGATATTCCGTATGCGTCAAATGATAGCCATTTGATGAATTATGTTTTGCAAAATCAGGTCACTGTGTCTAATATTTCTCCTGATTGCCCAATTATATACCACATTGGGGATCATTATCTACAGTTTGGCCGGAAAGAATTTTGTTTAATTACCGGACTTCGATTTGGGAAAGTCAAAACCAAAGCTAGTAAAGATCGTCCTCCGTTTTGTGATCGTGTGTTTCCAGAGAAGAAAACAATGGCTCTAAATACTGTAAAGGGCATCGATCTTCTGAAGCTTCTTAAAGATGATAGGTGGTCAACATTAAGTGATGACGATGCTGTCAGAGTCTGTCTCATAATTGCATGTGAGTTAGTGTTTATGGGTCGTGAAGATAGAAATGTTGTTCCTAAGCATATAATGTCGTTGGTCGAGGATTTTGATGAATGGAATGCATTTCCGTGGGGCGAATACATGTGGGACAAATTTTATCGAAGGACTGTGAATGTGGTTCCTAAACACAGCCAATATCATTTAAGTGAGATTCAAAATAACCCACACTACACTCCTACATACAATCTCTATGGATTTGCTTGGGCTTTCAAGGTTAGAATTATTTTGATTTTTATCGTTTTATCTGCGCTGTTATAGTTAAAATGAATCGGTAAGTGGTTTATGCAACTCCAATGTATGCTTGTTGACTGTAATACTTTAGACTAGCTTGTTTGTAAACATCTAGCTTGTTGATGTTTCTCTGTTTTAGATTAGTTTACGTTTTTATTGTTTATGTTTCTTCTGTATGAGGGTTACATTGTTTGTCATAATAAACTGGAGTATGTGTATATACTACACTTTGAAATTGACGATGTTGTTATTGATTAGGTTTGTTGTTTATGTAGGTAAAAAAACTTCCTATGCCCTTTGACAGTTGTTTAAGTTTCATATTGTTTATCAGTTACAACTGATTTGTTTTACAATTCTTTAACATACGTGTATCTTAATCATTGGTTGTATAGATATGGATATTGGAAAGTTTCCCCAAAAGCTCAATTTGGTGGGTTAAAAACTTGAATGTCATACCTTGTGGTGTTGCTTGGACCAAGGTTGCAAAGTTTGGGAAGTCAGATTACTCGACTTTATTTGGACAGGTATAAAACAAACATCTAGTTAGTTTAATTAAATTCATTGTTGGTTTATAAAGGTACTTATCCTTAGCAGATCTCAAATAAGTATAATGTTTGTGTTTGTTAGGAGATCAATCCAATTGTCGAGCTGTTTCCAACAAAAAAGGAAACGGAGGAACCTTGGTTCATTGCAAGTGTCAAATTTATAGAAGGATTGGGTGATGAAGCTGCAAATATGAAATTTATAGAAGGATTGGCTGATGAAGCTGCAAATTTGAAATTTATAGAAGGATTGGCTGATGAAGCAGACGAGGTGGAATGTGAAAAGGGAGATGGGCTGGAATCTGAAAAGGTACAAAATGTGGATCCTGTAGATGGTGGCGTACAAGACTATAATGGGCATGTTGTTCAAACAAAAGATGTTGCCAGTGAAGATGTACATGTTGATGTTGGTGTACAAGATGAAAATGTAGTTGTAAGCGTCGTCGACAAAGCACATGCTGTCCAAACAAGAGATGTCGATGGTTATGTTGCCGATCAAGATTTACTATATGATATCCCTATGGAAGATGTCGTTGCCGAGAAAGGACATAGTGTTGAAACAAGAGATGTCGATGGTGGGCGAGTTTTACATGGACATGATGAGGAACCGGTTGAGTCATTCAATGTCGAGCAGAGTAGTTGGCCTCAAGTTTTACAACAACAGAATCATATTCAGGTGGCATCAACTATATCACTTCCTGACCTTTTCCAAGAGGTTGATTCTCTTAAAACAAGATTACAGTTGATTGAGAAACGCGAATGCTGTCATGTTAGTCCTGTCGTTGTTGCCGAGTTTGATGTTCTAAGAAAGAGAGTTCAAGAGATAGAGAGCATTTTGAATATAAAATCTAAGTTTGAGGTTGGTCCCCATCAATCAAATGTACACTCAAAAGATTCTGTAGCTACAGACGACAAATGTCATGACAAGGCCATAGTCTCACATTTAGCACCACAATCTCATGCGTGCTCAAAAGAGTCTGATGTGAAAGGAAATTCTGATTCTGATTATTACGATTCGATGGTTAGTATCCAACTTTATATGGTGATGTTGTATATAATCATTCAATGCAATGGTAAATACCACAATTTATTTATTTTCTCACCTGTCGATTATATGCTTTTCAAATGCAGACCGCAGTTTCATATTCAGACGGTCATCCGGATGATGGGGAACTTTTACGCCAGTCAGTGAATCCTATGGAAGTTGATGAGGAAGATGGGAAGGGCGATTATAATGAGTCTCAATTGTATAATTCTACCATGCAACTTCTAATAAGATCACCTGATGCTCCCGCTGTTGATCCCTTTCCTCCCGCTGTTTGCACAGCTGTTCATTCGTTACTCAACCTTAACAAAGAAGTCCCCATTTCAAATTGTGAAGTATGTAAATATATTTAACTCTTTTACATTGTGAATACATTAGTTAGTTTAGGTATCCTTACAGTGACTTTTGCATTAACGGTTATGTATATTTGTTCAGGATAGTCATTTTACGGACCAATACCTTAACCTTGAAAACGGTGAAAAGAATCCAGCTGAGTATTCCTTGGATGATATCATGGAAGATGATGCTATAAATGAAAAGGAGGATGGGAAGGAAGTATTTGCTGCAGAATTGGTCGTTCCTGGAAGTAATAATGTGAACAAAGAAGATAAATCAGTCTTCAAGCAAGCTTTTGAGGTACATACTAGTTTATGCTTGCTATTTAAAAAGGCTGTATGTTTTATCTTGTAACACATTATGTTTTTAAAACGCAGAATCAAATGACAAAACCTGAATACGTAAGTGTTGTTAAACGATATCAGAAACCTTGTTTACAGAATGTATTTGGACCTGTCATTGGAAAGCAGATGAAAAATAAGAAGAAGTCACCTAAGGTTATCAGCTTTGAACGGGCTATCGTTAAGACTATCAAGCTAAGCAAGAAGAAGAAGAAGAAGTACGGTGCACTGATTGCATCGGTTGTTGATGAGCAACCACCTACTGGTCCTCACTTTCCACAAACAAGGTCGATAACGCTTAAGGGGCTTGTTGTAACTCCTCCGGTTGAAGAGGTATAGCACTTGTAATATTCATATGGTAAATTATACGGCCTGTGTCCATGTATAACTTGTATGTACCTAATTTTAGTTTCAGGATAAGGAGGTGATTATCCAAAAACCGGTGACAAGGTCTGCTAAACCCAGTACAACGTCTCTCCAAACTTTTCAACTGACAAGGACGGGTCAACCCAATATAATGTCTCTGGAACCTTTTCAAGAGGTAACCGACAACATAACTTTATTTCTAAGTCATTATAGAATTTGTTAATATCTCTTTTGTATTTTCAATTGCTGAGAAAAGTAGTAATTATTATTTTGTATTTAGGATCTTTCACGACCCAATAAGCGCAAACAGGTAAATGTGTCGTAACCTATCAGAATGTTTTTAAAGGAGTTCAAGCCACCTAAGTATTGCTTTCCATGGGGTCGTTGTGACATTCATGTTGACCGCCGGTTTTGGATGGCGTTATCCGGTCTCGACACTTTTAAGAGGGGCTGGTTGAGTGACATTGTACGTAACTATATCCCTGTTAACTTTTAAAAAGTCCTGGTTGTGTATTTAACTTTCGTTTTTTGTTTAATTTGACTATACAGCACCTTGATCTGTGGATTGACCTACTATGGCGTTTCAGACCAAAAGAGGCTGATTGGGCTGCTGTAAGCCCTCATTTCTGTCAAGCTATACTTGGTGGTATGATGCCTACTTACTTTTCTGACGTGTCGAGGTACCCACTTCCATGGACTGATGTTGAAAAGGTTTCTACATTTATGGTTCCTATACCTTTTGCATATATTATAATCTTTTATTATACAAAGACAGTTTAAGATTGAATTGTGTATATCAGGTCTTATTTCCCGTTAACGAACCAGATAAACAGTGGTGTTTAGCTCAACTTCAAATCAAAAGTGGTGTCGTTACGTTTTATGACTCGCTTGGTTTGGCAAAGAGAAACAGAAGAAGCTGGTGGAGGACCATGAAAGGAGAACTGCCATTGCGTCTGACTTCGTATTTAAAGGACTCTGGGGTTTTGAAGAGTAAAGGCATATCAGTTGACAAGTATCAAATCTCTTTTGATTATGCGAGTGTTCCGGTTCAAGGGGATCTATTTGGAGACTATGGGGTGTGGGTTTGTATGTGGTTATACAGGTTGTGTCATAACCTACCATTGGAAGTGGCCGACCCTGTGCAAGCAGCGTTGGCGTACCGTGAACGTATGCTCGAGTACTTTTGGAATTATAGAGTGGAAGTTAAATGATATGTAATCGTTGTTGAACATTTGCTGAATTTGGTTATTTTTATTATGTCACCTAAGTATCCCTAGGAAAACCTATGTCACTAGTTGTAACGGATGATTTGTATTAACGTATGTCATTTTCATACCATCGATACATGGTTTTCTGTTTCGTTGTTTCTTTGCTTACATAAACTATAATGTCTTGTTTACATTTCATATATACTTCATGTTTCTATCAACCTCATGTTTTTTTTAAGGTCATGTATCTAAAATTTAAGCACAAAGTTTAACACATAACACACCATCCCATTGATAATGAAGCATAAAACATTACAACTGAAACTAATGTAGCTAAAAAACAAGCACAATTGTTTCTAAATCATACGATATGCAAGTATCACAGCAAGGAACACTACAACCCTACTTAACAAAGTAATTGTTGACTTTATGGAAACAATCTCTTCCTTCATCTCCACCATCGCCAGCTGATTATTCGGATCATCTTTCCCAGTCTCTTTGCTTGTCTGGCCGTTTAACCTATAGTTACCCACATACATTTTGAAAAGCAAATCCTTGTAATAAGCTGAAGGTAGTTCAGGATCAATGAAACCATAGAAGCCACATTTTTTTTTTGGTCCTAACAAAATAATGAATACACACATGAGTAAACGAAAACAGTGTGTTCTTGTAAAAATAACAATTGATCAGACAAGTACTTACATAGATGGGACAGGCTTTATACCTTCTACCAGGATTACCTGTTGACAAAGAAACTCGCTCCTCAACTGGTAGAGGTGGATCACAATCACAGTGGGTTTTGTCAAGTAATTCTTCGAGAGTATAACGCCTAGATCTGTATGAACAAGATGAATAAGATGGCATTTTAAAAGTTTTTGGTTAGACCTATGTGTGTGTGTGTTTTCCACATCTAAAAAATGGTAATTAAAGGCATGTGTTGTACATTGTTTGGGCGACTGTTAGGCCAATTGGGCAACCTGTACTTTCAATACTTTATTTGACACGCCTTGTGGATCTTGTATTCTATAAGTATAACCATATAGTCAAACACTTAGATACAGTGTAAACATTATTGCTCTTTCCTTGTAACTAGTTATACCAACATTTCAACACAACTTACTTATACACCAGAACATGTTTAAAAAAACATTGACAAAATAAGGCTTCATATAAGTCAAAATATTCGTAGGATCATACAACTTCCAAATACACATTAATAACATACCAAAATATGGCTTCATGGAAGTCCAAATATTCCTACGATTAAACCGTTCATAAACATGGAACCTTACTTAATAAATCAGTTTAGACAATAAGTTTTTACACAATTAAAACACAGAGTTTAGTATCCTAGCAAACATGAAACACAGGAACCCGATCCTCTGAACCAGCCACATATCGTGTTTGAATACGCACAAGTTTCAGTCGCATCATTCTACCATCATCGAAAGCACAATCTTTACCAAATTGTAACCAGTTCCCCTTAATGTTCAGCACATCTTTCATTGTTTTCTCGTCATGTTTGAAAAGCATATCTGCAGCCATCTGAAAACCAACGCCCATAGCATTCATGTGTACAAGTTTCGCTCTGCTGCAGCTGCGCAAGTGTTGCGTCTCATCGAAATCATACACTAACTTCTGCATACACAAAATATTTTTTTTGTTTTATATGCTTCATCACGCGTATACAATACATATACAAGTTTCATGTTATTATATAATTGAATAATACCAGATCCTTTCCGGTAAATCTAGTGTATAGAACGTGATCCTCATTAACATGATCCTTGTGATGTCCCCAGCTGCAAAGGTGCTGCAACCTCAAGTCTGGTAAAATAAAACAAAAATAAATTAATGACTTAATATTTCACTGCTTATCTGACAGCTATGGAAGGACTGTCTTAATGTGTTGTAAAGTTGCAATCGTAGAATACGTATTACCAGTTCGGTCACAGAAAAAAGCGGGTCATGGGGTCCTCTTTGGCAACTGATACCGAATATCTTCTTTGCTCAAGCCCATGCCATCTCCTCCGAGCACAACAACCGATAACCTGTACATTTCAAGGTTCGTAAAGGCAAGCCTCTGGCCAGATTCAATACCACTAGTCTCAATAAAATCATCCCACCCATCTCCGCTGAACGAGTTCATTCTGACAACCCGATCCGCGTAAGGTTTAACCCTCTCGTTCTTAACATAGAATACCATATCAGTAGCATATATTAGTTTGTAGCTCGGTTGCCACATATCTTGAATAAAATCTCCAGCCAGTAACTACACGTACAAACATATTATCAAATTTCTTTATTTGTTAAATATAATGGAACTCATATATTCTGGCTATAAAATACAAAACAGAGTTTATAAGTCCATATAACAAATGTATTTACCGTTTGCCTACTGGGATCGTAGGTTGTTAAACAGCGTATCATCCTTCGCCCTATCGTACGCCTGTCGTACCCAGCGCACTCAGAACCATCCTTTGCATACACTGTAACATAGTATTCATCTTGTCCCTGCTTGATAAAATGAATTTCTGCTGTTTGATCAGGGACATTTGCAGAAACAAATGCCTGCCACTCTAAGTCCCACACAACCCATCGGCCATCTTTGGGTGACAGCACTGTCTTGTAACGCAACCTGTCGTTGCCTGTCAAGTACATGAAATCATTTTCGGACTTGAAATAGTCTTCAAAATACTCGGGAAGAGCCTGTTCCAACATTTAGTATGTAAACAAAATTAGTTTCATCCGAGGTTGTTCAAACTGACGTTTACCAACTAAAAGATTAATATAGGGAAAGAGTTTAACGTTGCTTAACTACCATTACCTGTTCACATAGAAAGGTGTTGTGGACGTATGGTAAAACAAACTGTTGCGCCATACTGTATACCTACGAATACATCTGTCAATAAATGCCTTTCAAGTTTTTAACAATCTTATATCACATCTAAATATACTTTATTGTTACACTAACCTTGTGATAAACTAATACAATCAAATGTGCCCTAACACCACAAACTTAAATTTCCTCATTTTTTTAACCCATTCAATGAGTTCATCTAACATTTCAATGGTTCTGACTTATTGACTAACATTTCTTTTGCTTCAATAGCCCCTGAATTACCATACTTAACACTAGTAGTTACAGTAACCATGTAATTTTAATATCCAATCGGTACAGTATACATGTACTTAAATTAATAGAATCACATGATTATTTACAATAACGATAAGAATATACTATACGTAGCATATACGGTACTTCAGTACCTTCGGTATCCTATTTTCAATTCAAAGATTAGCACTATCATACAACAATCAACCTCCTTTTGCTATGAAGAAAAAACCGAAAAAACAGTGTCGCACTACATGTTTCAGAAAAGATGCAAGCTTATCAAATGTATCAGGTTTTTGGCGTGAGGATTATATCATACCAAAAGAACAAGAACGAAAAAAAGTGGGTAATTAAAGAAGAAATTAGTTGCAAGAACAAACCGTATATGGAGAAGAGATAAGATCAGTGTGAAGATCAAGTGTTGGTTGAAACTTGAAAGTGGTTTAATGCGGAAGTGTTATGTATCTTCTCCCAATAACATGAAGTAGCTATAGGTACTTTATGATTAAAATCAACTTGCATGTACAAAATCTTTTGGTATACCTATACAAAATATGTTGTCACGTTTATTTAAAGTTTAAGTATTATTGACCTTTTTAATTTTCAATCTTGTTCTCTAAAAATAATATAGTTAACTAAAGGGACAATTAATAACGTTAGGTGTAATTTGGCCGACTGTTAGGTGTTGATATTTGTTAAAAGAAATAATATATTATTTAAATTATTTAAATATTCAACTGATGTATTTGACTTATTTAATATATTTGTATATTATTAGAATATTTTAGTAAATGACAATTGTAAATAGTATTATTAATTTTGGGCAACTAGTTGGTACGCATTTTTTGGAAGAATTAATTATTTTGGGCGACTGTTAGGTGTTGCTATTTCGTGTAAAAAAAAGTTGTATATGATCATTATAAAATATGTAAAAATCCAAGTTCTTTTTTCTATAAGTTTCATTTCAAATAATTTTGAAATGAAACTATTATAATATTGAAGAAATAGTACAAGCAATAAATGTACTTGTACTATGGGTGACTTGCTAGTCCGGTATTTGGGCAACTATTGCTTTGTTTGGGCGACTGTTAGGTGTAGATATTTGGTAAAGTTTTATGTTTATGGGTTGTAATTTACTTCTACCATTTCTTTTGCAAAACAAGTTAAAATGAAGGGACCCTCCATAATCAAAGTTTTTTTGGTTTATCAGGGGTCGAAATTTCTTGTTCAACTTCCACATCATATTGATTAAGCAACCCTAGTCCGCTATGTAAAGAAAAAGTTTAAGCTTTCCGCTAGGTTGTCAATGATTTTGTTATCATACAAAATAAATGTAAACAAGGTGTCCATAATTGATGACGCTGACTTGCTATGCTTCATGAAAGACGTCGAAGAATGGAAGCCAGAGGTTAAAAGCTTGTTCATCGATATCCGCACAGAACTAGTAACGGTAAGTCAAAGTTCATCTTCAGAATCCTTAGGGTTTGATCTTAATGTTAGCTTAGGTGATGAACCACCCAACCCCGAAATCAACAACTTTGTTAACCCAAATGATGAACAAGTAAACACAAATCAAAATACGAATTTTGAGCATACATGGAAAACAAACACATTCAACTATATGCCTGTCCCACCAAGTCCTCCTAATTTTGTTAAACTCCCAAAGTTCCAGAACGCTAGAGATGGACGTGCGTTTAAGGTATTTGACGAATTTGTCGATAAGGAAGAATGCATCAAAGACATAGCGGTCAAATGTATAAAAGAAGGTTATCAATATAAAGTTGTGAAATCTTGTCAGCTAGCTTACCGTGTTAGATGTAAGGTGCCCGAATGCAAATGGTATGTGTTCAATCAGGCCGGTAAAGGTATTAAAAAATTCAGGATAACTAGCATCAACGATGTTCACACATGTTCCAAAACAACCATAAATTCTAATCATTGCAATGCCACATCAAAAGTACTGAGTCATATGCTAGTACCGAAAATGAGAGACACTTCCAGAGTGTATAAACCAAAGGAAATACAACTAGATTTCAATTTAGCTTGGAATATAGACATTACTTACAAAAGAGCCTGGAAAGGGAAGCAACTTGCAATGCTGGCTACTCAGGGATGTCCTAAGGCTTCTTTTGAGCAGTTACCGTATTATTTCCACTACTTAAAGTTGGCAAACGAGGGAACAGTAACACACATTGACACGGATGATGCAGGACGCTTTAAGCAATGTTTTGTAGCCTTCGGTGTTGCGGTAAGAGTAATTTGAAATATCTGTTTTTCATATTCTTTATTATTTATGTTTGAGTGGTTCAAAATGTTTAAGTATTTTTAGTTATTACCCAAGAATTGATTTGTTATTAATCTAACAGGTTAGGAGTTTTTTATGCTCTTTGCGGCCGTTGATAATAATCGATGCGGCGCATTTAAAAGGCCGTTACCTTGGCACCAATCTTGCTGCAGTTGGAATGGATGGAAACAATCAAATAATACCCATTGCAACCGGTGTAACTCAAGGTGAGACAGGGGAGACATGGAGCTGGTTTTTGACAAAGCTGAAAGAATGCATAGGTGAGGTTTCTGAATTGGCCATCATATCGGACAGATATTATGCAATTAGCCTTGCGTGTAAGAATGTTTTTCCAAACGCCTTTCATGGTTTTTGTTGTCGCCATATGATGATGAATGCCAATATGCAAAGTGATTCTTTAAAGAATTTGTATTGGAAGACGTGCAAGGCTTACACAACGGCGGAGTTTGATATGTGTGTTTGTGCTATTCGTGCCACTAAACCCGAGGCGTACAAAACACTAGAGGAAGCAGGGTTTGAGAAATGGTACAGGGCATACTGCCCTGCAAACAGATACAATTACATGACATCGAATAGCGTGGAGTCAATCAATGCTTTAACAAAGGAAGTGCGCAGAGTCCCAATTACGATGCTCATGGATTGGTATAGATCCCTTCTTCAACGGTGGTATTTTGAACGTCGGGCAAAATACGAAGGTAAGCTTGTAAAAAAATGTGCAACCTATGGTTAAAATATTATTATTACCTAATTAGATGTGATTTTTTTTTCTTTTCATGTGTTTAAAAAGTAAGACAAGTGACTATAATGATGTTAAGCTTTTTAATGTTAGATGCAATGGAGGAAGAAATTTTAGACTGGGCAACATCCAAAGTTCATGACAGAATCATCAAGAGCGTTAATTGGACGGTTAAGGGCATTGACAAAATGAAAAAGTATGAAGTGAAAGACAACCGAAGAGGCCATGTTGTTGATTTGACAGAAGGGACATGTACTTGTCGCAAATGGGACCTTTCGGGTCTACCGTGTGGACACGTATGTGCTGTGGCTAGAGTAGCTGGTTTAACTAGTGTTCAAGGATTGGTCCAACCTTGGTTTTTCAGAATAACACTGAAAGAAACATACGAGGGTTTGTTTAATCCTGTAGAAGATGTTTCGCAGTGGGAAGCTCCCGATGACTTGCAAACTGTATTGCCACCGGTTATAGTTAAGAGGCAGGCAGGGAGGCCAAAAAAGAAAGATCGCATCCGATCTCAAGGGGAGGAGCCTAAAAGGAAGCAATGCACCAGGTGTGGTGCAACGGGACACGACCGAGGTTCATGTAGCAAGCCATTGGTGACAAAAAAAGTAAGTCTCGTACTCGTAACAAATAAGTATTTTGTGTGTAGCCAGAATTAATGTTTTCATGGTTATTATATGACAGAGATGTCCAAAAACAAAACTGAGGTCTCTCAAGGATATATGTGGTGGTGTTACCATTGGTAATGAAAACCTGGGATGTTCTACTACAATTCAATACTTGACCAATGAGGCACATCACGATTCAAATATTCAGACACCCATGAATGAGAGAGACCCGGCTTCATCCAATCGCATCATCAACCGTCTGTCACAGCTTTCCACTCCACAAAACTTTTTAGTGTAACTTTCAGCTTATTTGTATGTTTTTAAGTAACAGAATAACTTCTTATGTATGACATTAATCAGGCTACTTTCAATCGTGTTTCTTAAGATATGTTGCATGTAAAAACTCAACCTTATCGTGTACAATACTTGTTATGCTACAGCTTATTCCGTATTAAACAGGGTTGTGTCACTTGTGCAACAAATTGTGAATGTACAAACATTTCCCGTATTTTGTTCACTATGCCTGTTTTTTCAAAATAATTAAATAACCACCTGCGCAGTGTTTGTGCTGTCAACTACAGAAGTACTAGTAGAGAATAAACATGTTAACCAAAACCCAAAAGATGTGCAAAGATGTGATGTCAACTACAGAGGTACTAATTTGAGCAACAACTGGAAAGTTAATACGATTATACGAGTAGAAAACATACAACGTTTGCCACATAGTTTGCACAAGCTACACAAAACCCAAAAGATGTGCAAAGATAATCGTAGCTACTACACAAAACGTTATAAGACAATTGCTACAACCACAAAATGTTTACGAAAAAACATTGACAAGTTTTGTGGATGTGTTAACGAAAACATTTTATGGCTGTAGCAAAGTCAACCACCACATGGAACATGACTACTTAGGACTTACACATGGTCCATTATCCTGAACTGATCATCGTTCAACCCAAACAGAGAAGTCAAGCTGCCACATCTTCGAGCGGTTGCAAGTCTTTTCAAAACACGGCCACGCAATAATTTCCTTCGTAAGCCTTTGGTTGCCCAGATAGAGTTGCCCTTCCTAAAACACAACCTCTTTCTAACTTAACAGTATTTGGGCGCACAGTCTTTTTACCCTTTTGCATAAGTGGAACTCCCAAACTAGACCCGGTTTCACCTGTCTTACTAGAAGACGCCCCAATATCTGGGGCATTAGACCATCCCACATCTAGGACAACATCATTTGCAAAACCATTTTGACCCACATCCGGCAGTGTATCAACATCATAACCAAGCGCCAAATCAAGCCAAGGATCCAATACGTTAGTCGCTCCAACATCAACCCAACCTTTTTCATCGATCGCTCCTTCTAACCAACCTGGAGGACCGTCTAACTCATCTCCTACAGAACTACTATGCAAAAAATCTTCAAACAAGTTCTTTCCTTGAAAGTGAATGCCTTTTCTCCTAGCCTTAAGGGGGGTGTCCTAAGGTAAGGTGAACGCGATTCTTCCTCTGCCCATGCTTCAAGCTGTTCAGGTGACATAGAGGCAGCATCACCCTTTCTTTTTTCATGGCTTTTTAGCCTAGAAATAACCTCATCATCAGACGAGTCGAAAGGCAAGTTATTATAGTAGTATTGGGCTAGGTTTTGAGGGTCATGAGCAATATACAATTGTAATAACCCATAAGATGAAGCCACAGCATACATCTTTTTTATCTCAGCATCTGTTTCAACAATTGTCAACCCTTTTTCAAGACTCCTTCTAGGAATACAATAAAACAAAGACCATATCTTGCATTCTAGTTTGTAAACCAACAAGTCACAAAAATCTTTGAACGACATTCTTTTTTACCGAGATACCTTAAGTACCAAGATGTTTGGATAATCATAACTTAAAGGAAAAGGATGTACAATGAATTCACCATTATGGTAAACTTCAAACACCATAAAATCCTCATCTTTTTCTTCAATCCTGTATACAGAAAACAACATTTTAATACGAAAAATGAAGTAATGAAGATAAAAAAAATAGTGGTACACTACTCACATTGGAGTGTTAAAAGGAGTCGATAATTGTTGAGTGTTGGATGAATAGTTTGATGAATCCGAGTAGTGTTGATCCATCCTCACTTTCAGAGTTACTATTCCTATCTCACTAACCAATGTAGGTTTGGTGCCTTTTAAACTTACATTATTTTGGCTTATATACTCCACATATAGTATATAATATAAAACAATTGTTGGTAAAGAGACATTGCATGTCACTTCACGATAGTACGTCTTCCATTTGCATTCCAACTAGAAAATTCACTTTATTTGCTTAATTGGGAAACGTGTACCTTTATTGGGCAACTTCGTTAATTTTTGGGCAACTTTGTTAATTTTTTGGGCAAGTGACATTTTTCAACATGTTTATGTGTCATGTTTGAACCATATGAGACTTATTGTTTGTCTAGATATATTCGTTAATGCAAATTATTAAACATGAAGTATGTGCACGTTATGCAATTTGACGTCCCAAAAAAGTATACAAGTTAGTCACAAAACGTTATGGCTGACATACATATACGAGTAATGGTATCAACATTTATGTTTAAAAAAAATGAGCCATCTTCTCACGATAAGCTAAGGCCGCGTCAACCGGGTCATCAAGATGCAACGGTATGCCATGTGCCAAACGATATAAAAATATACAAGCAAAAACACCACAATCACCAAAGATACCCCCTGCTTAGGAAAGTTGTCCGCTAGCTTAAAGGTAATCTTATAGTCAGTAGGATGTATCCCTTTCATTTCGAATACTTTTGCTTTCTGTAAAACGACTGGTAGATGAGCCTGTACAAAGAAGTAAAATAAAATAAACGTTATCATAATAAGAATGGAAGCTGTATGTCCCAGTTTGTGAAACAACAATTAATAGTATGTCACTGGTCTTGCGAGTCTAACTAGTCATGAGTTGGTTTATGGAGTAGTAAAAAAAATTAAAAAAATACCCCACTTCCAATACAAGGTCGTGTTAAAATATTAGCAGGGATCCAAATAGAGAATTACCTTCTATAAACCCTTAGTTTGTCAAAGTAGTACTTGTATATGTCTGTCGTTTTCTGACTGTAACACCAGTCTATTGTTGCTTTACTAGTATAAATATTGATCCAATAATAGCATCAAATACTTTATGGTTACGTGTTATTATATAATTTGTTTGTTTTAAAATGGAACAACTGAAATGGTTTATGGTTGATATAAATTAGTATTCATAGGGTTTTTTTTTCATGATTATGGAGTAACAAAGATGATTAAACATAAAATAAACATTGCATTCATTAGTGGTAGACTGAAACAGGTACAAATTATTACATGATAAAAACCCCCCTTAATGCACAAGACAACATGACCAAACAAAAGACAACATGACCAAAAGACAACATCACCAAACATAACGACCTAAAAGACTGAAGCTTAACATGACAGAATGCAAGGTCGAGACCACCAAGGACACCATCACAGCAGAACACATCACATTTTACACATTAGAGAAACAAAAGAAATTTTTTGAGGACCCTGAGCTGTGTCTCAGTTATGAACTTCATCAACCCCCTTGACTTTTCCAAGTCAGCATCCTGCAACTCATGAAGTAGCTTGAGGCTATCACGAGCTACACCAATAGTAGGGAAACTTTCAAGATGCTTAATAACCTCAGCCCGCTCCTTAACACGGTTACAAAGATCTTGGCATAGAGTATGAGTTTCTTGCACCAGCTTAAATTCCTTATCATTATCTTGTTCAAACAAGAGGAGCATCATATCTTTGAGTGATGGTGACTTAGTCTTAAGTGAGAGTTCAGTTAGGGCAGCCATAGCAGTAGGAGAGGTATGGTAAGTGTGATGAAGGTAATTTTTTTGAGGATGGAGAGAGAAAGTGTGGTATGTAAAAGTGTACTTGTTAGCTTACTTATATAGGAAGATTAAAGATTGGGCAACATGTCCCTAGGAAGCTAATAATTTGGGCAACTTGTGATTAGTAGATGTCATGTCAATGTTCAATACATGCCAAAACTAATTAATGTGATTTGAAGGGGGTAAGTGTTATTAAATCGGTAAAATAAATTGTGGACACAATTTCTAAGATATAATTTACACATAAGACTTAAAAAAATACAACTTAAGATTACAACAAAAGAAATTACCAATACATCTAGTTACAAACAAAGTCAATAAACTCATAGTTATTACAAAAAATCCTGAAAATATATTAAGAAATTAAGTTGCATAAGTTAGATTATTTATTTACAAAAACATCAAGTAAATTGAACAACTAGAGTATGTACGTAATGGTGTATCGAACAGTTTATTGTTTAAACTTATAGTTTTAATAAAAGTACACATATATTAGTTGATGATAGCAATTACCTAGTGGCATCGAAATCATAATAAGCAATCATAATATACTCGTACCTGTAAACAATCCCTCAGCCGGACATACCAATCACGGCATTCATAGTCAATTGTGTTCCCGCTATCATAGAATATGACCAATCCGGAAAGGATGTCAAATTGGGCAACACACCAATGTCTTTCAGTTTCATTGATCGGCATAAGAACCTACAAGGTTTTGGTAATGATGGATAGTTATTACAGACAACCATAATTATGCAAATAACGTTGTGTGTTAATAACAAAGCTTTTACCTGATCAACATTGGCCCATGGAATGGGGTACCTTCTACCGTCAACATAAAACAAGGGAATGGAGTTTTGAAGGAGAAGCTGAACGAAGTATGTACTAACCATTGCCCAGTTAGAATTCTCGGGTCTCACATGCCACATGTAGTCCACCCATAATTCTATGTGTTGTTTAAATACGTAAAAGAAAAACAGTTTGTAGTGAAGGCTAAAGTACATATTTATTATTCAAAATCTAATATTGCGAAATCCATAGTTTTTCTCACCTCCTCCGTTAGCCACCCTTTCCTTGCAGGGTCTAGGCAGACTAATCTAAGCCAGAATATTCGATTCACATTAAAATCGTCAGACCAAGGAAACTTGAATGTAGCCGTACCCGCCTTGGAAAGAAACAGCTCAAAATCATCACTCAACCAAAGAGTGTCAACAGTATGAAACCATCGGGATAGATCCTACACAAAATTATAAGGCTTTAACGGTATGAAATAAAACACACTATTATTTTTTAAGTTTGAACATATTTGATGTTATTTGATACCTCTTTCCAAGGTTGCACATCTTTTAGACGTTCTACCAAGAACGGATTATTAAGGTAGCCACGATGTTTTTTTTATTTTCACCCAAGAAACTTTGCAATCACTTTCTGATGTAAAACCATCTACGTGAGTCCTTTTACTAAGTCTTGCGTCTTCCAAAGCTTTTTTGAAGTGAGCGGAATTCAGAAGCACATTACACTTTTTCTTCTTCTCCGCATCCAACTGCCGCATCTTCTCTTCCTCAAACCTCATCTGTTTATACTCTTCCACCCTAAACCGCATCTCCTCTTTCATCATCTTCTCATCTTCCATTTGCAATCTATCATCCTCTTCCAACCGCAATCGCAACTCCTCTTCACGAAGGTACTCCTGTGACAAGTTATGCTTGTTTAAATAGTGTTTGATATACAAACTGTTGTATAATGGGGTTACAAAGATGTCACAATTTATAAGTTACCAGACAAATATCTTCATCAGTATCATGCAAGTTGATCAGATCAAGGTAAAGATTATTAAGCGAGTCGCGAAAATCAGAGGTCATATTCGAAAAACAGTCATCAAACTGGAGTTTGGCCTGTCAATGTAATGATATTTGGTTGAAATAATAGAATAATTAAAAGGATGTCGTATATTACCACAACTCGACCATTTGGTTCACCATGTAGAACCTGAATAATTGACTCAAGCTTGAAAACCCGAATATTCAACTCTTCAATCACACAATCCTTAACACTCTTTTCCCTAATACAACTATAACTACTTCTAGCAGTCGCTATTTCTAATACATCTGTTATCCCACGTTTACGTGCCTTTTCCAGCTTGGCAAGATATGTATCCAAAAGGAAATTTTGTCCTGCTAAAGGAGGTCGTCTGGGAATGTGTTGCTGGAAAAAATCATTGCTGTGTATCCACCAATTTGATTTGTACTCAGCTCTAGTAGGACGGATATCACAAGTTGGTTTTGAGTCCTAAAAAAAATACTCACTATAAAAGAAGTAACATAAAAAGTTGAAATCAAATATAAATAAAAAAAGACCTATTTTGAAGAAATAACCTTTCCAAAAAGCTTAGAACAATCTGATTTCTTAAATATAGTTTTTCTGGACCAAGCCACAGCTCTTGGTATCACTGGCGCGAGCTTTATCCACCAAAGCTTACTTATTTCATAAGTCTCAAGAATCCAAATCTAAATATGAAAGTCAAGGATAAATCAATAAGATTTAGGTGCGAAAACAAAATACATAAGGGATTAAAAAAAATAATGTGGAAGAATAATATATACCTGGAAAGCAAATACAAAGCCCCCAAGCGTATATGTCAGAACATGCATGCGATCTTTCTTGAGATGTTGAAGGTGCTTTTGACTGTGCTTACTTATTACATCCACGATTTGATCGTACAAATTAGTCCATAGGTGCTCACCCCATGGAAACGCATTCCAAGCTTCTAGACTTTCAACCAACCTCATTAACTTATCATCCACTTCATTAGTCAACAACCTACCCATAAAGATAACTTCTAAAACTAACAGTAGACATACACGGACAGCATCTTCATCAGATATTTTGCAAAACAACTCTTCATCCTCGATAACAGCAATAAGATCTAAGTTGGTAACACGTAACCCTATCCGGTGAGGAAATATCCTATTGCGAAATTTAACTTCACCGGAGTCATATAACCGGAAAGATACAGTTCCAAAACGGAACCCGGTTATAAGAGCAAATTCAGGACGACCAAAATGTAGACTTTGACCTTCGACATAATAAATTAAGGGCATATCATAATGGGCATCATCAACCTGATGCTGTTTTGTCAGCATATACTCTATGACATGTGGTTCATGTTCAAAGTACAAAAGATCCAACCATCTTCCAAAACATGTACGCCTAAACATGTTCCGTCGTTTTGCATCTAACTTGCGTTTTATTAACAGAAAGTAGTTCACTTTACTTCTAAAGATGAATTTAGTTTGATACTCCTTGCATGGAAATAAAACACAAAGAATCAGTTGAGGACTACATCGGCAAGCTGAAGTTTGCAGACAACTCTAACTTGGTGTCGACATTACAAAACAGAGGAAAAAACAGGGGAAAAAATAGGGGACCAAAGTTAGAAAGTAAACTTATCAGGTACAGGATTCCTTCCTTGTGATTGGAACTAGGTCAAGTATAATCACGAATTTTTCGGGTACAAGTTATCAAAAACAAACCATTTTGTAAACCAAAGGCATGGCAATTTCCAACCTCTTTGAATAACGCTTAAACACCAAAAACTTAGCCAGTAAGAGTACAGAAACAAACTGAATCAAATAACCACTTCAAGATAAAATACAATTCAATTTGGACATGTCCACAAATGAGATAGAAAGCATAAAACCATACCTCCTATATCAGTTACACAACTACACCAAAGTTAGAAAGTAAACTTAACAAAACCTTATAAATAAGTACAGTAACCAATTCGGATAATTAATAACTACAATAAGCAGTAGCAAATTAAAGAGAAATCAGTAATACATAAACATTCCATTCATTAATGAAAAAAGGAACATCATACACAAAATCCTATCCCAACCCATGATACACCAAAACTACCCATACATAAAAGAAAAGAAAACAAAACCAACCCATAAAGACACCGAAAAGCTTAACGCATAAGCCCAAAAACCCAAAAGACCCCAAATACGCACAACAAATCGGTAAACCTAAGGGTATCCTTATGCATACGCTGCCTAAGATACTTTGCAGTCTCCATCGCCTCTACCCTACACTCTGTAACAGAAAGTTCCTTAATAAAACCATCAGTTCCTATGATGCAATCAGCTAACTTCGAGCAGACCTTACTAATGTCACTATGTGGATCCTTGTCTTTAGCTACAGACCTCGCTAAATAGATATCTAACTGACGTTCCAACAAGGTGGAACCGGAACAATTAGCAAGTTCATCAAAACGTTCAAGACACGCCATTGGTGTTTCCAAAATATTTGCTTGTAAATTAAATGGAAAACTGAATGTGTTTGTTGTGTGTGTGAGATTGTGTTAGGAGGAGCGCCTATATGTAGATGACTTCGGTAAATGTGTAGACTTTGCTACAGCATCGCCGGTTGGCTAGCACAACAAATACTGTTGGTGCATTTACTCTCAAAACAATGAACTTTAACATTTTTGAAACACACATAATCATATTTATACAAACTATGAAACAAATGTACATACCCTGTTATACCACTTTGTTTCGACAATATTGTTCATGGGCTTCGATTGTGTTTAGTTGATGGAGAAAAATTTGTTGGAGATGATGAAGTGTGTGTTGGAAGGAAGTGTCTGTAAATATTTTAAAAACAAATATAAGTGTTATTATTTATTAAAATACATACTTTTTTTTGGATACAATTGAAATACATAAATATTTAATTAAAAAAAATACGCAAAACGACAAATTAAATTAAGTTGCCCAATACATGTTGCCCGATTAGTACAAGTTGCCCTCTACAAAAATACCTTAAACACTTCCACATACCTTACACATACATTCTAGAAACCGTACTATATTAATAAAATAATGGACACGTGTCGACAATATATGAGGTTGCTCAGTCGCCAAGTTGCCCTGATCCGCTAGAGGAAAGTGATTTAAAAACATCTATTCAAGGAAATTGCTTTTGGCGACTGATCCGTTTTGGTAATTATCCCTTTTAATAATTATGGTGGATGGTGGTGGATGGCGGTGGAGGGGCCTTGTTTCTTTTTCCTTTTGGAATAAGTGAATTTAAAGGTAAGTGGGACCCCTTGCCTCTTGTTGTATCTGAATGGGAAGGAGTAGGCTTTTTTTGCCTTGTACATATGGAGCATTTAACATAAAAATAATATTAATATATTACTTGGTCCCACTTGCTTTATCATTAAGACCATTTAACAAGAAAAAGAAACACCCCCTAAGATGATGGTGGTATTAGTGGTGGTGGCGTGGGTGAATGAGGTGGTAGTTATAGTTAGGTTAGTGTATAGAAATAGAAATATAAGATTAAGTGATATTTTTAATTAAAACATAGAACTGAGAAATTCGAATTGTCTAGTATGCCCTCACACAAAAAGGATAACAGGAGTTGACCGAAATATTACAGTCAAATGGACCTTGGGTGATTAAAAAAAATGGAAAAGAGACCTCTGATATATATATATATATATATATATATATATATATATATATATATATATATATATATATATATATATATATATAGTGAGACTTTCTTACGAGAACCACCTTATCTGCGAGAACTGCTAGAACCATCAAAAATATACATGCACGCCTTCAATAATTGTATTTTTCCACGTATGTCATAAAAGAACATATATGTTTTTAAAAAAACATAGTTGTTCTTAAGAATTTGATGAAAAATTGGATAAACAAAATTTTTCTTTGAAGGTGTGCATGCATGTTCTTATATGGTGTGCAACGACTATATTGCGGCCATGTATAAGGTTTTTATGAAAGAAGAGGAAGAGTTCATGATGATATTAAAGAAAATAGGTGGATACGTACGATTATTGATTATTTGCATGTAATTTTTTGATTTTAAAGGTTGTGCATGTATGTTTTTGGTTGGTTTTCGCGGTTCTCGTAGATAAGGTGGTTCTCGCAAAAAGTCTTCCTATATATATATATATATATATATATATATATATATATATATATATATATATATATATATAGTCTTGGAGCTAATATTAGTTCAAAAAAAAGAAAAAAAAAAGTCTTTGAGCTAATATATAAATAGAGCTAGAGAGGACCAAAACATTTGCACACAAAATGGAGATAACAATCAATGCCTCTAAGCTTGTGAAACCCTCAATACCAACTCCATCCACCCTTCGTAACTATAACATATCTTTTTTTGATGAGCAACAGCCAGACGTCAATGTACCTCTTGTTCTCTACTACTCTGTATCACAAGAGGCACAAAATAACAATGATACTAGCATCTTTAATCATCTTGAGACATCGCTATCAAAAACACTATCTGGTTTTTACCCATTCGCTGGGAGATATATCCGACACAATTCCTTCATCGATTGTAGTGATCAAGGTGCTCTATATGTCCAAGCCAAAGCAAATTTTAAACTCACGGATTTTCTAGGCCTAGCGTGGGAGTTGAAATTAAAAATGCTGCATGATTTTCACCCGTGGGGGATTGTTGATGCTTCTGAAATTCACGATCCGCTGTTATCAGTTAAAGTCACAGGTTTTGAATGTGGCAGTATTGCAATTGGTATATGTCTATCACATAAAGTTGGAGACATGTCCACTATGTCCACATTCATTGATGAATGGGCGGCTACTAGGCTAAAATTAGATAAACCATTCGAGTTACAAAAACATTTTCCTGAGTTTGGTGTGCCCCAACGCTACCCAAAAAGAGGTCTGCATCATAGCACAATAGCTTCAAAATCAAGCATGGGCATGAATATTGTGGTTCGGACTTTCTTATTTAAAGGTGATGCAGTATCAAAAATGAGAGAACAACTCACATTTAAGGATAGTATGGGTCATAGGCCTTCAAAAGTGCTACTTATTGAGTCACTATTTTGGAAAGCCTTTGTGGGAATAGATAAGCTAAACAATAATGAAAAATTGAGTACTTTTTCCCAACCGGTTAACTTGAGAAATAAGGTAGTCCCTAAGTTACCTCATTACTTATGTGGGAATTTTGTTAGTCTAGCAAATTCGCAAGTTGAGCCTAATGAAGGACACGACATTAATCTCCAAGGTTTCTTTAACCTCTTGCGTGACTCAATCGAAAAAGTTGGTAGCAGTTATGCCAAAGAAACGCCTGGTGAGAACGAATATGAAGTCCTAGTTAATCCGTTTTTGGAGTTCTACAAATATAGCGCCAGTGATGATGTTAACGCCTACATCGCCAGTTCTTGGTGCAGATTCTTCAACAACGCTGATTTTGGTTGGGGTAAACCAGTTTGGAAAAGTACGGGAAAATATGAAGCCCAAAATATGTTGGTCCTGATGGATGATCAAGAAGGTGATGGCGTAGAAGCATGGGTTTATTTAGATGAAAAACGTATGCGTCAACTAGAACAAGATCCTGACATCCAAACCTATGCATCATAGGCACAAATTAATATTTATACTATTTTAATTTCGTGGCAGCAAGTTATGTTATGTCATAAAGATACGATAATTATCATGTCATAAGGATACGATAATTGTTATTATCCAATTGTTGTGAATTGCTAAATGCACATTTTAATAAAACTTGCTGAATTTTAATAAATTAGTTAGCTAGGAAGCTTATATTTTATTATCAACAAATAAACATATAAATGTATTTTAAAGTATAGTTCGACTTTAACACTGGTAAAGCGACTACATACTCAATTGGGTTTCATGTTCTCACAATTTTACAAATCGGTTGGCTGGAAATATGCTCCTCGACCTTCCAAACTAGGCCAAATTGTCACGATTTGGATGATTTCAACGGTTTCATGTACACGCTGATCACTAGCTGAGCCTTTCAGATACCGTACCTTACAATTCTGGAGAGCAATGAGATGTTGAACACTCTATTAAATATCAATAACTGGTGGTTGTGTATGTGTCACATCTTTCTTGCGGGAATCAGATGGAGGCCTTTGTTTTCCTACACTTTGTCATGTCACTTGAGTCTGCATTTTGGATGATGACATTGACATTGAGTTGGCATTTTTTAAAGAGAAAAAACATCACGTAGAATCACATGCAGATAGAAATATGTTCAATTTTCTTGTTCTATAGTTCTTAATTGGTTAAACCAAGGATGAAATCTTTCAAAGTCTGATTTCGCAAAATAGATTATGAAAAATGAATTTTGTTATGAGTACGTAAATAAGAGATGCATAAAATATAATCTTCTCTATGATACATGTAAATCATGAAAGTGAAAACAAATAAGCTACATAAATAAATACAAAAAGGTTAAGAAAGGAAAGTGTAAATAAATCTGTGAGAGACGATTCTATTTGGTTGATACTAGTAAAAACCTCTATGAATGAATGATATTGGGATCGGAATATTTTATTAATTTAGCGAGTTATATCGATAAATTAATACTTCGTAATTTATTAATTTAAAGAGGTTTATGTATTACCTTTAAATTTCTAAGTCTAATACACTAGTTATAATGTATACTAGTTAAGGATAAAAAAATAAATTAAAAAAAAAAAGTTTCAATTAACATTTTATGAATTAAAGGCATTGAAGAAATTAATGAATGTTACGAGGTTTAAGGTATTGAAGAAATTGTGAAATTTTTTAGTAATTATTAATTTATAGTTTCGTTGGGACGATTATATATACATTGTGATTTCAAAAAAATTATTACTCCGTATCTTATAATTTTATCAATTGGTGTCCAAATTTGTACTGATCGCAAGTTAAGACTAGATAAATTATTAATTTTATTGAAGTTATTAATTTATCGAGTATTAATTTATAAATATTTTACTGTAGTAAGCTTTACAAGAAATTACAAAAGACTATGCGATAGAGGAAATGTGTCACTCCTGAGTCCTGTCAAAACGTAGTCAGTAAAGGTGTCTCATGCTTCACCAACACGTCCAGAAAGAGAGGTAAATGTAGTGACGGTGCAGAAAAAACACATTTGCAAATTTGGACTTTTTGACACATACTATCTCATTAAACTAGCATTATATCGGTGCATTGCATCGGGGACAGTTTTATATCAACATATATACATGTCTTAAAGTTTAACAACACAAACACATTTAAACTAAAATACTTTGTTATAAACGCCTTTCAAACATACATTTAAACACTAACCAACTCAAAAATGAAACATGATCAATTTAATTGAAGCATTTTAACAATTGTCGAAAATTTAATATTTGACAAGACCACAAAATATTAAGATATTGAAAAAACGAAAGAATACTGCATATCTTCCAACAATGATGTTTACAACAAAAGAGTAATGGTTTTAACGTTATATGATCGGTTAAACACTCTTCTTTTTTCCTGCTCTTTTGAAAACCATTTATGTTTCTATCGTTGATGACGTATAGTCTATATTCAGGTCACGAACCCAAATAATAAACATTACTAACGCCTAAGCCCACCACGAGTGGGCTATCATAACAATGGTTTGGGCCAGCAGGATAACGGTTTGGGCTCACGAAAGCCTAACCCAAAGTTATTTATGGTTTGGATATAGATATCTCCTATTTAAGGGATATATACCAAACCGGATATAGATGGAAGAGTAAGGAGCACGTATCAAATAAGGATTACGTGCCTATATAAACAAAATTATCACTCTCGTTAAAGGTACGACTTCACAACCCTAACTCTTCTACATACCCTAAAACCGATTACTTACTCTCACGCCGGAGGATAATCGTGGGAGACAATCCCACGATAAGCCTAACGGTGTTTGTTTGCTTTCTTAGTGCACAGGTCTCAAGCATTAAGGTCTGATTGGTACGAGAACAGGGATCTAAACAAGGAACGCCCAACTTTTGTATCAACAAGTGGCGCCATCCGTGGGACCCTACACTAAGAACTAGAATGACGAAGAACAAAAACACAAACCAGCGGACTCCGCAATTGGAAAAAACACGGGGTGACCCCCAGAGGAGGAACCACCAAGATTCGACCTCTAGGCAGGCCTCTGGGACAACCAGCGCGCCTGGTCACCAAGAATTAGGCCCAACCCTAATTCTCCCAACGGTAGAACTACCTACAAGGACTACTCAAACCACCACGGTGGTTCCAAGCGCTGAAGAACTTCAGCGCACTCTCTTCAACACTCCTCATCAAACGGCACCCATTGTGGATAACACTGTGCCACCAGGCGCGCCTAATCGAGATAGGGGACCTAACCCAGAAGCAGATATTGTTGCGCTGGAAGAGGACGCGCCTGAATTAACGCTAAGTAATTTTGTGTCACAGAATTACGAAGCTTTAACTAGCCTTATGCAAGAGGAGGCAAGGAGAAGGTCAAGCCAGAGCCTGCAAGCCCGGCTTAACTTTAACCCAGAAACATCCCCACCGCGCTACCAGAGGGGGGAGCGTGAAAATAATGAGAGACGTAGCAATGTCCATGATAGACTTGGTACAGCATCCGATTCACAATACTCGGAGGAATACGAAGACGGTGAGAGGCGTACCAACGTTCACTCCAGACTTGGTAGTCGCAAGATACAAGACAGACTTGGACGACAACGCTCACCAAGCGAGAGCTCTTCAAGGTCTAGAAACAGAAGAATTCATGACAGATTGGGAAGACGAATTTCCCCAAGTGAAAGCCCCTCAAGCTCTTCCTCTGAGGAAAAACGGCGCAAGCGCCGCAAAAGGGATGACCTTTCCTCAAGTGACTCCTCGGACAACGAGGACAAAGAGACAGGACATTGGAAGTCCAAAGGAAGACGTCGCGAAGAAGAAGACGAAGACATATCTCTTCCTTGGCGTCGCCAAAAAGTTGATGCATTCACACGACGCATCAGCGATTACTCTGGTCACAAGAAAAGGCGCATGCCCACCAATATTAAAACATATGATGGAACGGGTGATCCTGATGACCACCTAAAAATTTTCGAATCCGCTGCTACTATCGAAAATTGGCCACAACCTGTGTGGTGTCATATGTTCAACTCCACATTAGTAGGGAATGCGCGAACTTGGTTTAGCAAGCTTCCACGAAGGAGCATAGACGGGTTTGAAGAGTTGCGGAAAGCATTCCGCTTGAACTTCACTCAGAGAAGGAAGTGCGCTAAGAACCCTGTTGAACTGGCCAGAGTGAAACAGCGCCAAGGAGAATCAACCAGTGCTTACGTGGAGCGCTTTAAGGATGAATGTATACACGTCAAGGCGTGTCCTGAAGTGCCAAAAATTTCAGGGTTCATGAATGGGATTAATAACCCAGAACTCATTAGGAAATTAAATGATAAGGTTCCCCAAACCTTCGATGAACTAATGAAGCGCACAAGGTCCTTTATCCAAGGAGAAGCAGCTGCCGCGGATAGTAAAAAAGGCTACTCAAATTATAGGCAGCAAGAACAGCCTAGGAGACAATCCAATGATCAGAGGAGCAATCGCAGCAAGAATTATCGCAGTTAGGGAAGCAGACGAGATAATGACAAGTATACCCCCCTCACGAAAATTCCGAGGGAGATATTTGTAACAGAAGGCGCAAACTTCCCAAAACCCCCACCAATGCGCACTCCAGAGGATCAGTGTGTAGGGAATGGATACTGCGAATACCATGGACAAAAGGGCCATACCACTAACGAGTGTGTCCAACTACGACAACTAAATTGACAAATTAGTAAAGGAGGGTAGAATGGATCATCTCGTTAAAAATATTAAAGAAGGAAAGGATAAACAAAAGAATGGAGGTAAGAAAGAGCCATCCAAAGATAAGGCTGACATTATTACATGATACAGTCATGGCAGCGCAAGACGAAGCAAAAGGTCAGTCAAAAATTCTCTTTTGGGAATGAAATATCCTTCCCCACTCTAGTTGCGGACAACGCAGTAGTAGAGCCGCTAACCATTGAGATACATACTAGGGGACACGATATCCGTCGCATGTATATTGATGGAGGAGCATCCGCGGACATTCTGTATGAACACTGTTTCAAGAGGCTGCGACCTGAGATACAAAGCCAGTTAATTCCGGCCACGACATCGCTGACTGGCTTCACAGGAGAAAAGATATGGCCTATGGGGCAATTACGCTTACTCGTAGTCGTTGGTGATGAACAGCACTCTACAGCAACCTGGATAAACTTCATGATAATCAAGTCTCCTTCACCATACAACGGCATCATCGGGAGACCTGGAATATCATCCATGCACGTTGTACCATCCACAACACATGGATTCTCAAATTCCCAGTAGAAGGGGGCATTGTCACCCTCTACAATACTACTATGCCGCCTAAAGAATGCAACACAGTAACCAGTGAAGTGGAGAGGGTTCCAGAACAGCGCGCAGCTAAAATACCAAACCTAAAGGTTGCCATTCACCCTGATTACCCAGACCAACAAATATCAATTGGAGGGTCTCTATCTGACAAAGGCAAAGCAGCTGTGTGCGCACTCTTGAAAAAGAACCTAGATATCTTTGCATGGGAACCAAAGCACATGACTGGAGTACCACGATCTATCACGGAAAATCCGACAAGGATTTCCTCCAATACGACAGAAAAAGCGCGGCCAAGCCCCAGATCGCGCAAAAGCCATCTTGGAAGAAGTACACAAACTGGTAGACGCAGGCATCATGCGGGAAGTCTACTACCATGATTGGCTTTCCAATCCAGTAATGGTAAAAAAGAGTGATGGCAGCTGGAGAATGTGCGTAAACTTTACTGATCTTAATAAAGCATGTCCACAGGACTGCTACCCGCTACCAGAAATAGACTGGAAGATAGAATCTCTGTGGGGGTATCCCTTTAAATGTTTCCTAGACGCATACAAAGGGTACCATCAAATTCAGATGGTTGAGGAGGATGAAGAAAAAACAGCCTTCCATACAAGTCAAGGGGTCTATTGCTACACAAAAATTCCCTTTGGTCTAAAGAACGCGGGAGCAACATACCAGAGATTGGTGGACATGTCCTTTGATAAGCAAGTAGGTCGCAACCTGGAAGTTTATGTCGATGACCTTGTTATAAAGAGTCATACTAAGGAAGAATTGGTGCGCGACATCGAGGAGACATTTAAAACACTGGGAAAAATAAACATGAAGTTAAATCCCAAAAAGTGCACTTTTGGCGCGACAAAGGCATGTTCCTCGGATATTTAATAGAACCTGACGGCATCAAGCCTTGCCCAGAAAAAACAAAAGCTGTCATAGATCTCCCTTCACCGCGCACATTGAAAGAAGTCCAGTCATTAAACGGAAAGCTAGCCGGGCTAAACCGTTTTTTGTCCAAATCAGCAGACAAGTCACTCCCTCTCTTTAAGACACTCACAAAGTGCACAAAAAAGGGAGACTTTCGCTGGACTAAGGAGGCGGAAGAAGCCTTCCAACAACTTAAGCAACATCTTGCAGCACTTCCCAAACTTGTCGCACCCCGACCAGGGGAAGAATTGATCATGTACTTATCTGCAACTCATGGAGCAGTCAGCGTGGTATTATTGACAGATAGAAATTCTGTTCAAACACCCATATACTTTGTTAGCAAAGCACTCAAGAAGACAGAGACTAACTATACTGCTATGGAAAAGCTGGTCCTAGCTTTAATATTTGCAGCTAAAAGACTGCGCAGATACTTTCAGGCACACCCAATAGCTGTCATAACGGACCAGCCTATCAAACAAGTTATCTCTAAACCTGACGCATCAGGATGGCTACAAAAATGGAGTGTGCTATTGAGCGAGTATAACATCTCGTATAGACCACGCACTGCAATCAAGGGGCAGATATTAGCCGACTTTATTATTGAGAAGCCAGATACCGATATTCCACCTTCAACAAGCAAGGTAGAATTACAAGAACCATAGGTTCTATTCACAGACGGATCCTCATGCGTAGATGGATCAGGAGCAGGCCTTATGCTCACTAATCCAGATGGAGTGGAATTCACTTACGCACTGTGCTTCGAATTCACAGCCACAAATGATGAGGCAGAATATGAAGCCCTACTTGCTGGACTACGCATTGCAACTCAAATGGGTATACGTAACCTAGAGGCAAATGTAGATTCCAGGCTGGTAGCCAATCACGTGCTAGGGGAATATGAAGCCAAGGATGAACACATGGTCCAATACCTCGAAAAAACCAAGTCTTTAATTCAGAATTTTGATAGGTTTACCATCAAACAAGTCCCTAGAGGAGAAAACAGGAAAGCTGACGCGCTTAGCAAGATCGCATCTACAAGCTTTGCGCACCTATCAAAACAGGTATTGGTGGAAACTCTGAAAGACAAATCAATCTCGGAGATGGAAATATCCACGGTGATAGAACAGGATCCTACGTGGATGACACCTATTATTGAATTTATAAGCAAAGGAATCTTACCACAAGATCAAAAGGACGCTCGTAGGGTACGGCGCACAGCGCAGAGATTTGAACTCCGAGATGGCATCCTATATCGACGTTCATTCCTACAACCATGGCTCCAGTGCGTTGGACCTCTCCAGGTAGATTACGTACTCCGAGAGATTCACGCTGGCTCATGCAGCATGCACTCAGGACCACGGTCTGTAGTGGCTCGCGCCCTGCGGTTAGGATACTATTGGCCTACTATGCACCGCGACGCGCGAGACATGATAAAGAAATGCAGCGATTGCCAAGTCCACAGACCAATTCCGCGCCGACCACAACAAGAGCTAACCCCCATCACCTCACCATGGCCATTCTATAAATGGGGCATTGACATTGCAGGCCCCTTTCCGGTTGCAGCGGGAGGGCTAAAATTCCTCATCGTAGCTATAGATTATTTTACTAAGTGGATTGAGGCAAAAGCAGTGGCAAGCATCACGGGCAACCAAGTCAAACGCTTCGTGTGGGACAACATTGTGTCGCTTTGGACTACTTGGAGAGATTATTTCGGACAACGGAAAACAATTCTGTGACAACCCGTTCAAAGACTGGTGCGCGCAATTAAACATTATACAACACTTTGCTTCAGTTAAACACCCACAAACCAACGGCTTGGTTGAATGCGCGAATCGCAGTTTGGGCGAAGGAATAAAAGCACGCCTTGACAAACATAAAGGAAGGTCGGTAGATGAATTGTCACATGTTCTATGGGCGCATCGCACGACAATAAAAACCAGTACTGGAGACACACCATTCTCTCTTGTCTATGGGACAGAAGCTGTCATACCAGCCGAGATTGGAATGCCAACTATCCGCATAGCGGAAATAAATGTCACAACGAATGACGATGAGCGGCACATAGACTTGGATTTGTTGGACGAAAGGCGCGAACGCGCTGCTATACGTGAAGCAAAAGCTAAGTCAAAAATGAAGAAGTATTATGACGCAAAAGTCAAACACACTTCTTTCAGGCCAGGAGATTTCGTATACCGCGCCAATGATGCAAGCCACGCAGAAGACACAAACAAACTTGGACCTAAATGGGAAGGACCCTATGAGGTCACAGACGCACTAGGCAATGGTGCATACAAGTTGCGCGACATGGAAGGCCATGCGCTAGCACGCACTTGGAACATTTGCAACCTCAAGAGATGTTATCTTTAGGAAGGGCTACGGCCCACGCACAGACAACTCTGCACTTTAGTACGTGCTCAATAAATGCCTATGTATTTGAATTTTCTTTTTTAGGAATTGTCTTTTATTTTCAAACACTTGCAAGTATTAATAAAACGTTGTGGTTTCTAGCTAATTCCATAACACATTTAACTTTATTGCTTACATTCTTACTTATGTCTCAATATTGTTATTCTATATTTTGCCTACATGGCGTGCATGCACTTACTAAGACCTACGATGGCAGAAAGGATGAGTAAACCTACTAACTAACTCGTTGAGTAAGAGGGTTGCAAACCCATCAACATTGGATCACATATCCTTGCTAAGCACCTTACTTTCAAGACGCTGAAGTAAGTTTAAAAGTGCGCATCCCACGACGGATACGCAACATAATGTACACTGTACATATTTAGCAATCGACGAGCCAAGACTCTTGGTCATATAATATAGTCTTTGCAAAACAACGCAAGTCTATCTTCACACTTTTGATTTTTTAAGTTATGCACTTAATATAAGTCATTTTAAGTATGTCACGGTTTCAATTTGACTCTTGGATGATCTTTTACACAAAAGAAAACAATCTAAGTACAAATAACTAGGCGTACAATAAAAGATAAAAGTTATTATTCAAAAGAACCATGAGTTTATACAAGTTATAACTACAAAAATCCATAAGACATCTAGATGCTATGTGCACACCTTTGGTTTGAGCTACTAGCTGTAGACGCCAACTCCCCAGCCTCACTCAGCCTTCTTAAAAGGTTGCTATCCTCCTGAGACACCGTTGGCACGCTAACGGGAATCCCATCAGACCTGGGGAGATGGGTTGCGCCAACTGTAAGGAATTATTGAAGTCAGAATTAATACTGCTGACGGATACTGCTGACAGGATCCTGCGGAAGCTTATAGTTGTTTCTGCTAATGACGGGTTCCTGCTGACGCATAGTGATACTGCGGATGTAGTTAATCCGTGGATAAACATTAGTTATTTATAGATAAGATCTTTAGTACATCTTCTAGACTTTTATGAATATACATTTCTTGTAGAAGAGATTAGGGTTTCCACTAGTATATAAGGAACCCTAGGTCATTGTATTATGTACGAGTTTCAAAAACATTATTAGTAAATAATATCGATCCATAGAGGATCAAAGTTTAGTATACAGTTTGTTTTTATATTCCGCAATAACTACAAGCTCACAGAGATTATCTATTTAGTCTTACTGGTGATTACATTAGTAGGCTAACGATCTATTGGCTCGAGATCTATCAAGGTTTAGATCCTACAAGTGGTATCAGATCCACGAGATACTCTCTGTAACCTAACCACACTCAAATAACTCTTCACTTAAAACCAATGGGAGACAAAGCATCCACTGATGTCACTTTCACAGAAACCAGCTCTCTCACTCAACAACTACAACAGGTTGCTTTCTCAAACAGCAACGCCAAGCTTCCCTTTCTCAGGAAGGACGAGTATGAGATCTGGGCTATGAATATGCAAAACTGGATTGCAAGTGTTGACTATAACCTCTGGAATGTGATTCTCAATGGCTGTCGTCCTAAAAAGCAAACAAAAGATGCTGATGGCAACATTAAGATTGTGGAACCAGTTTCTGCTGAAGAAATCCTTGCTGTACAAAGGGAGAACAAAGCAAGAACTATTTTGCTTCAAGCAATCCCTGATGACCACATGGGAGATTTTCATTCCATGACTGATCCTAGAGAAATCTGGTGGGCTATAAAAACTAGATTCGGGGGCAATGAAGAATCTAAAAGGATGAGAAAGAGTATGTTGAAACAAGAATTCCAAGAATTCAGAATAACTGAAGAAGAGGGTCTCCACAAAGGCTATGATAGGTTTCAGAAGATACTGAGTCACTTGAATCAGCTCCTAGCCAGACCTGACAATGAGGAGGTGAATTCCAGGTTTCTAAGAGCCTCACCTCCCTCATGGTCTCAGGTTAGTATATCCTTGAAAACCAAATGAGGCCTGGACTATCTCACATTTGATGACTTGTACAACAAACTCAGAGCTTTGGAAGACGACATCAAGGGACACTCTCAATATGCAGCATCTCCTTCACAATCTGCATTTATCAGCTCTAACTCAAACTACATGCCACATACTTACTCAAGTCCATCCACTCCCAGTCAAAGTCTTCCCATTACCACATTGTCTTTTTCAAATGCTAATCCAATAACTCATCCAAAGATTAGTAATGTGATGGAAGATGTACTTCATTCGTTTGTTGCTGAAGTTGATAAACAGCAACAATTAGCTTATGAAGATTTTGAGCAGATTGATGAACTTGCTTTAGAAGAATTGGACTTAAACTGGCAAATGGCAATGATTTCACTCAAGGTCAGAAGATTTGAGCAAAAGGTTGGTAGAAAGCTCAATGTTAATGGTAAAGATGCAGCTCGTTTTGATAGAAGAAAAATGAAGTGATATGCTTGTGGAGAAATTGGCCATTTTGCAAGAGAGTGCACGACCAAGAAGGGTGAAGCTAATACCAGATATTCAGCATACAAGAAGAAAGAGGTGGAGGCTGGAGAATCAAAAGCCTTGGTAACTGCTATAGATGCTGGTGTTGACTGGAATGAGCATGAATCTGAAGATGCAACAAGCAGTTCTCCTCAAGTCTCCTGCATGGCTAGTTGTGATGTGATTGTGATTCTAAATATAAAACTCTTAAAGAAGCTTATGATGAGATGAAACCAAAATATAATACTTGTTTTGTTGAAGCTCAAACTTACAAAGAAGCTCTTAAAACTTTAGAACAACAGAAGGTGTGGTTTCAACATAATCAATTGGCTTATGAGGAATAGATTAGAGTTTTAATTAGAGATTTAGAAAATACTAGCAATGAATTAAAGTTTACTGAAAAAGAAAAAGCTATAATCGAGTCTGTGAAATATGTTTTGCAAGAGAAATTGGATAAAGAAGTAGCTAGGCATAAAGAGTGGCTAGTTTCAGGTGATAAATTATCTAGGTTGCTCTATAGTAGTAAGTCTGTAACATCTGAGATAGGTCTAGGGTTTAAGAAATATGTTGGTCTAGAAGCAAATCACTATTTAGATAAGAAAAGTCATAATTACTCTGTTCCCGTAAAATATCTAAAGGAAGGTGAGATGCATGCTGTACCAGGACCTATTAGAGGCGTATTTATGCCTACCAACAACACCTCTGACTTTGATGGTTCACACCATCTGTTTGGAAAAAAGTCTGAAGACTTGCCAAACCTTACTTATAAATCTAACTCTGACTCTCCCACTACCATAGGAACCCCTAAGCCTACATCCCATAAGTTGGACTTACCAGAATCAAAGGAACACCCTGGCATTAGGATCAATGACTCCCCTGACTATATAAGTATACCTAGTAATGATTCTAATACATATGTCTCTTGTTCTTTCAGGGACAAGGCCTCAGAGACCTCTAGTTATGCCAGCTGTGATTCCAAGACCAAGTCAGACTCACCCAAGTCCTCAATAAAGCTTTTTGTCAAGTCATCTTACAAGTCTGTGGACTCTGAAGTTGCTGCTAATTAAGTTCTTTCTAAGACAGCCTCTTCTGAAGACTTGTTATTTACTACTTTTGAAAACAATTCCTTTCAGTGTTTGCAAAACAATTCTATTTCTGATGTTTCTTTGAATAATTCTGTGTTTAATAAGTCATCTTTTGGATTTAATAAATCTTCTAAGAAGAAGAAGTGTTTTGTTTGTGGTAGCAAAGTGCATTTGATTAAGGATTGTGATTTTCATGATAAGAGGATGGGTGTTTCTGTTGCCAATAATAGACCTAGACCAAAGTGGACCAATACTTATTCCAAACCCTCATTAGTTCCACAGGCACATTACACCATCAGCAGAATGAACTCTATTCCTGCTAATTGGTCTGTTCCTTCTGATAGGTCTGTTTCTGCTGATAGATATGTGAATGCCAATAGGAATAGATATGTGTCAAGACCATTTTCTGGATTTAATCATTGGTATGGATATAATGACCCAATGTTTTTGGGAAGGGCTAATTGGGATTCTACTGAAAAGTCCTCAGCAGATTGTTCTTGGACATTTAAAAGGCCATATAACTACAGGGATTCCAGGAACAATTATGGATCTAACTCATCTTCTTGGCTACATAATAATGATCCACAGGGCAGGCTCAAGTCTTTCATGACTTAAGTCTCTCCAAATATTCATGTTGTTGTATATTAACTTTTTTTTGTTGTAGGAACATCCTCTTCTTAATAAAGACTTAGGTATTGTTGATAGTGGTTGTTCAAGAAGCATGTCTGGGAATCAGGAGAAGCTACATGATTTTGTGCCTTTTAATGGAGGAATAGTGAGATTTGGAAGTGGAGTAGGAAGAATCACTGGTAAAGGGACCATTAGAACTCCAAAGGTGGATTTTGAGAATGTCTATTATGTGAAGGAATTACAAGGATTCAATTTGTTATCAGTTCCACAAATCTGTGACAAAAAGATTCCTGTGCTTTTCACTGAAGAGGGTTGTCTCATTCTTTCACCTGACTTCAAAATACCTGATGACAGTCATGTATTGCTAAAGGTTCCAAGAAATCATAATCTTTACACATTCGAATTGAATGATGTCAAGCCAGAAGGTGATCTAGCATGCTTGGTGGCTAAAGCATCCTTGGATGAATCTACTAAATGGCACATGTTAATTTCAAAGTTATCAACAAGCTTGCTAAAGATGGACTTGTTCATGGACTTCCTTCCAAGATATTCACTAATGAACACAATTGTGTTGCATGTAACAAGGGTAAGCAACACAAAGCTTCCTATAAGGCCATTACTGCTGTGAGCACAATCTCAGAACCATTGCAGCTACTTCATATGGATCTTTTTGGTCCAACATCCATCAGGAGTATTGACCATAAGTACTTCTGTTTGGTAATCACTGATGCTTTCAGTAGATTTAGTTGGACATTCTTTTTGGTGACTAAAGATCAAACCTTTTAGACACTTAAAGAATTTATGGCTCTCATTGAAAACCAACTTAACAAGAAGATTAAAGGTATAAGGTGTGACAATGGGACAAAGTTCAAAAATGCTAATCTTATTGACAATGGGACAAAGTTCAGAAAGGAAGAATAGAACCCTTATAGAGGTTGCAAGATCTATGCTTGCTGACTCTAAACTTCCCACCATGTTTTGGACTGAAGCAGTTGGCACTGCTTGTTATGTGTTGAATATGGTGTTGATTACTAAACCTCATAATAAGACACCCTATGAGCTTTTGACAGGGAAGAAACCTACCATTGAATATTTGAAACCTTTTGGATGTCAAGTGACTATTCTGAACACAAGTGATCACTTAGGCAAATTTGAAGCAAAAGCTGCTGAAGGGTATATTGTTGGTTACACAGCTCATAGCAAGGCCTACAGGGTATATAACTTGGCTGCAAAGAAGATAGAAGAGACTCTTAACCTGAAATTTCTGGAGGATAATGAAAATGCTCGGGGAAAAGGTCATGAATGGTATTTTGACCTTGATTACTTGACAGATTATTTGGGTTATACAAGACATAAAACTAACTCCTCTGCAGGTATACAAGTGTCAACTCCTAACATTGCATGTACCCAAGAAGATGACTCAGACAGTGATTCAGAATGTGATGAACCCCCTATTGTTGTATCTTCTCTAACTATTCATATTGCAGGTCCTCCTAACAAAGAAGCCTCTGATGCCAAAACTGCTGATGATGTGGAAAACTTAACCTATGCAGAAGATCTTGCTAGACTCAAAAAGCAAAAGCATGCAGCTGCTGAAGAAGCTGAAAGGCTTGGTCTTGAATTTGCTCAAGACACTGAAGCACTCTTGAAACAAGCTGCTGTTGAAGAGAGCAGAAAATCTATTTCTGCTGATGCATCTGCTGATGCAGCTGCTGATTCTGTTGAAGGCAATTCTGCTGCAGTTCCTGTTTCCACTGACACATCCACAAGTTTAGATGAACCTTTTGGCAGGTTTCCCATTCCCTCAGATCTTGCTAATGTTGAACAAAGTGATGGCATTTTTCAATCAGCTTCTTATGATGAAGACTTTGCTCCTACACTAACCAATCTTGATACCTCCATTGATGTTAATCTTGTTACCACTAAACGGATCAACACCATTCATCCTCAAGATAATATACTTGGTGATCCAAATGCTATGGTTCTAACCAGGAGTGCCATTAAGAATACCAAGTTTGGACAATGTGCATTTCTAACATATGTGTCTACTCAGAAGAGAGACAATCACACAGATCAGAAGCATTGTCTGTTTGCTTGTTTCTTGTCCCAAGTTGAACCAACAAGCATTAAACAAGCTTTGAGTGAACCTAGTTGGGTTGAAGCTATGCAGGAAGAGATGCAACAATTCAAGAATCAAGATGTTTGGATCCTTGTTGATCTTCCTGCAGGGAAAATTGCTATTGGAACCAAGTGGATATTAAAATGCAAGAGGTATTGTGGTCAGAAATAAAGCAAGATTGGTGGCTCAAGGTTTCAGACAAGAAGAAGGGATTGACTATACTAAAGTCTTTGCACATGTTGCTAGGGTTGAGGCAATTAGGTTATTTTTAGCATTTTCCTCCTACATGGGGTTTAAGGTATATCAGATGGATGTCAAGAGTGCCTTCCTCTATGGCAAAATTGAAGAGGAGGTCTATGTCACTCAACCACAAGGCTTTGAAGACCCCAGAATCCTAAGAAGGTGTACAAAGTTGTCAAGGCACTGTATGGACTTCACCAAGCACCAAGAGCATGGTATGCTAGATTGTCTACATTTCTTTTGGAGCATGGCTACAGAAGAGGAGCAATTGACAAGACCCTCTTTATTAAGAAAAACTCCAGGGACATCATTCTAGTACAGGTCTATGTGGATGATATTATTTTTGGATCCACAAAAGAAGCATGGTGCAGGGAATTTGAAGACTTGATGAAAGGTGAATTTCAGATGAGTGCAATTGGGGAATTAACCTTTTTCTTAGGGCTACAAGTCAAACAACAACCTGAAGGGATCTTTATCCATCAGGAAAAATATGTTAAGGACATCTTGAAGAAGTTTGACTTTGAACTTTTGAGGACTGCCACTACTCCATATGAACCACCCAAGCTTAAATATCCAAATGAACAAGATGAGGTTGTGAATGTTCACCTCTATAGATCCATGATTGGATCACTCATGTATCTCACAGCTTCTAGGCCTGACATTACCTTTGCTGTCAGTGCTTGCTCAAGACATCAAGTCACTGCATTGACTTCCCACCTAAATGCAGTGAAGAAGATTTTCAAGTACATCAAAGGCCAACCCAAGTTAGGCCTTTGGTACCCAAGGGAATCACCATTTGTGCTGGAAGCATACAGTGATAGTGATTATGCAGGAGCTAATTTGGACAGGAAATCCACAACAGGAGGTTGTCAATTTCTTGGTAGAAGACTCATCTCTTGGCAGTGCAAGAAACAAACCATTGTGGCTACTTCTACTACTGAAGCAGAATATGTTGCTGCTGCCAACTGTTGTGGTCAGGTACTCTGGATTCAGAATCAAATGTTGGATTATGGGTTTAACTTCATGAACACTAAAATCTACATTGATAATCAAAGTACTATTTCTATTGTTAAAAATCCAGTTTTTCATCAAAGAACTAAACATATTGAAATTAGGCACCATTTTATAAGAGATGCAAATGAGAAGCATCTAATTCAAGTGCTTAAAATTCATACTGATGATAATGTGGCTGATTTATTAACAAAGGCTTTTGATGGACCTAGGTTTAATTACCTGGTTGTCACCATTGGGATGGTCAACCGTTGAATGCTATGTTTGAGGGGAGGCATAAGCCTCAGGGGAGGCATATGCCTCGAGGGAGGATTGTACATGTTGTATATTATGTATTTTATTATGTTTACTAACTTTATTTTTGCAGATTTCTTACTAACTCTGTATATTATTATGGTTGTCTTTTGTGTTCTGTTTGTATGGTTGGTGTGCAGGTTGTGTTCCTGCTGATGCAACAAGATGTACTTAACAATATCTTTCAGTGGAACAAGATGTAAAAGACAAAATGCAAAGTTCTTTCATTATTGAGATACTGGAAGTACATCATCAAAACCACCAAACATCAGGATTATAAAAGACACAACCTAACAACTTAACAACCAGCAACATTCTAAAACCACAACACTACCACCTTCAACAGCCCAAAATCCTACTCCATCTTCCTCTTCCCTTTTCCCATGTCCTTGGGGTCAGGCATCCTCTTATGGACCCCTCTGGATTGCATGTCTTTGTTCCAGAGCTTGGGAGCAGCAAGTCTAAGGACAACCTTCAGTGGACCCTTGTTCTTTTGAGAGGACTGTGGCACTTCAGGGACAGAGATCTTCCTCATATCAGCACAAACCCTTTCCATCTCACTAGTAAGGAATGTTGTGACAGGAGTAAAATCAGGGACAACAACAGCAAGAGGAGTTGGAGCTTCCTCTGTTTCCTCTGATGAGGAAGGAGATGGACAGAACTCAGATGGTCCCTCCCCAAGATAGTAGTATGCTCTTTGTATTTGGGGAATATCAAAGGTGGAATCAGAAGAAGAATCAGAGGAAATATCAATAATTTTGGGGTTTGATTTCATGATTGGTGTGTTTAGGAAGACTTTGGTGTGTTGGTATTAGTGTATTATTGAGTTGTGAGTAGCTTATGCTTTGAAGACATCTTTATATAGACTTGATTTGGGATTAATATGAGTAAATGCAAGTTAATGGGAGGTAGTTGAGTCAGTAGCAATTACTAATTGTGCAAGTTGTCCATTTATGTGGATTCTACGGATGAAGGTCACAAGGGTTTGACCAATTGCTGCTGATAACACAAACTTCATTCTTATGTCTGTTCCTGCTGATAGTTTATAATAGATTATTTCGTTCAGGGGAATGCAAATTTTTCAGAAGAATAACAATCAAGTAAAGACAAAAAGGTAACATGTTTATTGAACCTTCAGAAGTACAAACAGGAATAAGATTGAAAGATTCATACAAGCATTCCAAGCCTATCAATCCTACACTTCCTATTCTACTTTGCTCTTGCCCTTGCCATCAGCCATCTTCTCCTTGCCCTTGTTGTTGTTGAAGATTCCTTGCTGCTGGGGACAAGGCAACCCAATCACCACTTTCCTTGTCTTTGGCAATGGTGGATTTGACCTTCTTACCCTTGATGGTCGCTTTGGACGAGAGGATTGGGCCTTCACAGGTGTTGTAGGGTTGTAGAGTACATCATTCTCATCATCATCTTCATCAGTAGAAGTGAAGCTGGAAGGAGACTCATTAGGATTGGGGGCTCTGTTTGCCCTCTCCAATGCATTCCACTTTCTCTCCATCTCTCTCTGGTATTCAGGATCATCAATTTCATATGGATATGGTGGAAGATCCTCTGATGATGAACTTGGAGCAGGTACATCATGTCACTTCTTTTTGGCTTGCCCTTTTGTCAGACCCCGTAGGAGGGTTGGCATTCTGAGTGGTGATGGAGATGTTAGTGATTCTGATGAATCAGATGAGTCAGAAGTAAGATTGATGATACTCGGATTGGATGCCATGGTTCTTAATTGCTTGGTGGATTTGTGATTAGGGATTTGTATTCTTAAAGTTGTGTGGTAATATTTGGGAATCATTACCCTATATTTATAAGACCATCCAAACCGTGTGTATTTATTACCATAAATGCGAGGTGGTTTAAAGATAATTAAGGGTGAATCAAAATTTGACCAAAGAGATTTTCAAAGATATTTGGTTACCACTGAAGTTGTGATTCTGCTGTTTGATTCTGCGGATGTTGCTGCTTAATGAATGGTTGACCGTAGTCAACGATTGATTTATTTCTACGGATTGACCATTTGGTTTCTGCCGTTTGACTTGGTTTCTGATGACGAGTCAGTTTAATTGGGATATTATAAAGTCGATTATTGGTCAAAGATTGTTTTCCATAATTCATGCCAATTACATTCCACGTTTGGTAACTTCCATAATTAACCACGACGTGCAAATCCCACTTAACTGATTCCCTCTTGTTATAACATTTTAAAAACCATTTCAACATTATTCAGCACTCCCAACCTAAATTTCTTCTTATCAATCGATGGCTGAACTACTTTTCAAAGGTGATCATAACAAACATGCTTTTCTAGGTCGTGGTAAGGGTGATGATCACTACGTGGGAATGATGGAATTTCTCCAAAGATCCAAGATTCATATGCCTTAATCCATTATCCTAATGTTATTCATGAATCTCTGGTTACACAATTTTGGCGTACGGCAAGTACGCGGTCTGTTAATAATGGACCAACAGAGATTGTTGTTATGGTAGATGGGGGAGAATGTGTTGTCACTGAGTCATTGGTCAGAACTCAACTACAATTAAGGTGGGGAGCGCGAATTGGCTAAGGAAGAAATACTTGCAGGTCTTCAGGCTATCGGATATAGTGGAAATGGGAAAGTGTGGTACAAGAATTTGTTTTGCCCTAAATGGAGATTTTTGACACACACTTTGCTTCAGTGTATGAGTTCTAAGTCTGGTGGATGGGATCAATTTTCAACAGACATTGCTCTTGCCATTATGTGTCTTTCTCAAGGAAGAACCTTTAACTTTTCTAAGTATATATTTGATGAAATGCTTGGTAATGTTAAGGATACCAAACTTAAATATTTAATGTATCCTAGGTTTCTTCAAATTATTTTAGGTATTCAAACCACTGATCCTACCCATTTGCCTGTTAAGGGGTTATCAAGTAAGTTTTTTGCTCAAATGAAAACCAACTATAAAGGAGTTCATAGACCCTTACTCCCTGCTATGTTGCCCGTTGGCAATGCCCCTGATGTAGTAGCTGCTGATGCAACTGCTGGTGGTCAGGATCCTACTGATGCTCAAGCACTAGAGGATTCCCCTGACAGGACTGAAGTTGCTACTGATGCAAGTGCATCAATTGCTACTGATGTTCAGCCACCACCCTCTCCTAGGCCACCCACACCTATACCTTCACCCATGGCTAATACTTCTCCTGAGCATGTGCTCACTGAGAACTTAGGCCCTGATCAACCTGTACATTCTCCACAGTTTACAAGACTTCCAACACCTAGTCCCTTGAGACCTACCTTTGAGGATCATGTTGATGTAGATGTAGACTTAGATCATTCTACTAATAGGACCAATGATGCTTCCAATGCCACAGATATCCCTGTTGGTGGAACTGAAGGTCCTGTTACTCTCACCTCTTTGTCTCTTTTATTGAATAGGTATGTAACTAAGATGGACAAGTTGGAAAAGGATCTGAATCTCACCAAGAAGAATCTTGGAGAAGCTGTTCTGACTCTCATTACAAGAGTCAAGAAGTTGGAGATTAAGCTCAAGAAAAGGAAAAGAACAGGTGATGTGTGTGACTCAGATGATGAGACTACAAAAGCATCTGACACAATTGATTTGGAAGGACTTGAACTTCTTGCTACTACCACACTAGATAATGTTCAGAAGGATGCTACTGATTCTAGACCTGCACCACCTACTCATTCTGCTGATAACATTGTTCAAAAAGATCCAAGAGTACTTTATGTCATGAGAAAGCATTCTACTGATAAGACTTCTGCTGATGCTTCTAGGAAGGAAGTATTTCCTAATCCTATGCCAGAAGTGGTTACTAATGATACATCAGCAGATATAGAAGTTGAGTGTCCTGATGTTCCTACTGATAAGCATTCTGTTCCTCCTGAGGCTTCT